>CBVK0100069193.1:0-15007 GCA_900067695.1 Picea abies
ATGAAGTGTTATTTCCACTGCATCTTTGTATTCATGGTTATTTGTGTATTGTGTTTCGTTCTTGCATAAATCCGGATTAGTGTGGGCCAAGTCCCAATAGAAAGTATTTGATTATATGAAACATCATTTATGCTCATCCTCGGTGCTCGTCTTATCTAATCTGCAACAACCTTTTGAGATTGAGATAGATGCTTCGGAGTACATTTTTTGTGTCATTCTCACTCAGCATGGTCAACTAATGGACTATCACAGTGAGACAGTCTCATATTTCGTCTGTAAGTACCCCATCTATGACAAAGAGATGTACTCCATTGTACAAGCTTGTCTCCAATGGAAGCATTACATTGTAGGGAAGGAGACAATCATCCATATGGATCACAAGCCTCTGCATTTCATGAAGAGATAGGGAAAATTACAGAATGATCACCATAAAAAGTGGTCCATATACTCGTAACAGTTTCATATCAACATTAAAAATAAGAATGGGAGCACCAATTGTGTCCTTGACTGCCTCAGTCGACCTCCAGCTGCATCACTCACCATATAGATTCACTCTTGCGGATGTGAGACCTTCGGGTGGCCCCAACAATATGACAATGATCCAGACTTTTCTACTACATATAAAATGTTGGAAACAAGCATGAACCATTGTCAATTTTCATCTTCGGGATGGATTGTTAAGCCATTTGGTTCATATCTTTGTTCCTTCAAGCAAGCGTGCGAATTTGATTTGGGAAGCCCACTACAATCGAGTGGTGGGACACTTTGGCATGGAGAAGATAGTGGCAATACTACAGAGGTATTTTTATTGGTTGAAGCTTCAATAGGATGTCAGTAAGTACATTAGGTCCTACACTGCATGCATCATCACCAATCCAACCATTAAAAAAAAAGGATTTTACACACCTCTTCCTACTCCTGACAAGCCCTGGGAATCCATCTTGATGGACTGCATGGTATTCCTCCCTTAAACCAAGCATGGAAATGACTATGTATTTGTGGTTTTTGATCGCTTCTCTAAGATGGTCATTCTGACAACTGACAAGGAGAGTATCATAGTTAAGGCCACGACCAAGATCTTTTTCAAGTGTGTGTGGGTACATTTTGGAATACCATAGACCATCATATCATATTGGGACAATAGGTTCTTAAGTACATTTTTGTCGAGCCTCTAGTTATTTTTGGACACCAAGCTCACCAAATCAACTGCCTTCCACCCCCAAACTGATGGGAAAACAAATTTCTTTAATGGGATGATCATACACATCTTGCACATGTATAAATCCAAGCATCCACACACATGGGATGAGATCCTTTATTATGGTCAACACAACTGCAACAAATCCCTCCATCGCTTGACCGAACACAACCCTTTTCAGGTGGGCCTGGGATTTCAACCATTGGGCCCCATTGACACAACCCTTTTCAGGTGGGCCTGGGATTTCAACCATTGGGCCCCATTGATGTAGCAGCGTCCCTTGCGTCCACACAAGAATAATCTTTCCATGCTCAATCTGGGGCTGAAAAATCCACCAAATTCATTGAACGGATTCAACAAATCCACCAATAGGTCCATGATATTTTACAGAAAGCTAATGATAAGAACAAGCAATGCCATGATCAACACCAGGTTCTGCACAAGTTTCAAGTGGATGACAAGGTTTGGATGCATTTGCAAAAATAACACCTTACAAGACTCCATTGGAAGTTGGGTTCACTTCGCTATTGAACTTACACCATCACCAAGGATATGGGAGACAATAATTTTGAGTTAAGTATCCCCCCTTCCTTGGCTTGCACCCATTATTCAATGTGGATCTCCTTCAGCCATATTTTCCACCACTCTTGGACACATCGTAGATGGAAGAGAAGTTGACACCTATAGAAATCAACCTTGACTGCATGGAACATGAATCCATTGATCATATCATTGACACACAAGTTAAGGACAATCACCAACAGAATATCCAACTCTATTGGTTTGTCAATACATGGCAGTTACTACACCAAGGCAAGTGGCTCAACAAGCATCAAGTTCAGCAGAAGTTTCCCCATTTGATGGGGGAACTCAATGCAATGGAGACCATTGTCTCCTAAGTGGGGAGGAATGATCTAGGTGGATATCACTGACCACCCACCTATTCCACTAGCTCAACAAAGTTTTCCATCTTGGCAGCTTTTCTACAGTTTTTCAAGTCCTAAACTTCCAGGGCTATTTTGAGGCCCTAAACAACATTTTTTTTTATCCACAACACCCACTATATGAAAAAAAGGATGTATTAGGGAAATTCATAATGTGTACTCCTTGGATAGGCCTTTTCGATAGTATATTGAGCGCCCCAAATAGATATCGTATAAAAAAACTATGCCCTAGGGAAGTTGACGTATCAACTACCCTCATCAAGGCCCACAAACCTTTTTGTGTTTCATCTCTAAGGGTTTTGGATGTTTAGGGTTTTTCTCATTGATATTTTATGTTAAAAGGATTTTGGAGCCTCATTGTAATCCATCTTGTGAATGCACGTAGCCATCACATCTCTTCTCAGAGATAAGCTACCACCATTCTAGCAAGTTTATTTCACTCTATATTTGTACAGTTCCTCCATATTTTGGTCTTTAATAGAAATAGAGTTTTACATTTATCTCTGTGTTTTCTGTCATATATATGTCTTTTATTTTGTTCCCTCATAAATCTAGATCACCACATACTTCTGTGGTGATAACCAAAGCTTACCATGTTCTTGTTTATGTGTATTTTTATGCCCAAATTTTGTTTTGTTGCTCCTAGATCCTTCATATCAAAAGTCCTAGCCAATTGAGTGTTTAACCAACTGATCCCAACCATGCTCTTGCTTGCTCAAGTATATCGCCAACATATAACACCAATATAATGAATATACCATTTTCCAAACTTTTGAAGTAAACACAATGGTCATACTCACTTCTTGTAAAATGTTGTCTCACCATGAAGGAATCAAACTTCCTGTACCATTTCTTGGAAGAATGCTTCAGGCCATACAACGAATTCTAAATTTTGCAAACAAATATTCTTCTTTTATCCTAAATAAAACAATTCTAGTTATTCCATATATATCTCCTCATACAAAACTCCATGTATAAATGTTGTTTTAACATCTAGCTACTCTAACTCAAGATCAAGTAAGGAAACTAGTTCTAATACTACATGAATAGAAACAAGCTTAACAACTGGTGAAAATATTTCATGGAAATCAATACCTTATGTTTGAGAATACCCTTTTCCACCAGTATTTCTTTGTACCTTTCAACTTTATCATCAACTCCCTTTTTCAGTTTGTAGACCCATTTTCCACCATGTGTTTCCAACTAAATTTGTTGATTTTTTGGTGCTTGTTCCTATTTCATTTCAACTTCTACTATGTTTGATTTTATGAAAAGAGATTCATCAAATACTACATCTCTACTGATGATGATTGTGTGGGCAATATGATCCCACAATTTGTATCCCTTAACTCCATCACCATAACCAATAAAGATATACTTCTTTGATCTGAGGTCCAATGTAGAATGTTGATCTTTAGAAATAAGAGCATAAGCATCACAACCAAAACAAAATTAGATACAAGAATGAATTGTCCGTACCTCTTCAAGAATCTTACATTCTATTGCAACTAATGGTGACTAATTTACTAGGCAACAAGCTATAGTGAGTACTTCTACCCACAACTATTGTTGCAACTTGGCATTATTGAGCATGCTCCTTGCTCTCTCTAGAAGAATCATGTTCATGTTTTTACCACACCATTTTGTTGGGGAGTTTAAATTGTGGTTTTATTCCTTTTGATCCCAACTTCCTTGCAATAATTTTCAAATTCCAAAGATGTGAACTTTCCTCCATTATCTATTCTTAAACACTTGATTGATCTACCAATTTTCCTTACAGCTAAAATTATTATACTCATTAAACACATCATCTTTTCTTTTGAGAATATAGACCACACCTTTCTAGAGTATAAATGTCACAAAGTATGACGATCCTCCAAAAATAAATTGTAGGGAATGACCCCAAAAATCTGATCTAGAATACCCTTACTCGTATGATTACTTGTTTTAAACTTCTGTCTACACTACCTCCCAAAAAAACATGATGCTTGCAAAAATTCAAATTCAAAGGATTTTAAACTTGGAAGTAACTTGCGTTTTATTGGTACCTTTATCCCTTTCTCGCTCATATGGCCCAGTGGTTGATGCCATAAATGAGTAGATTTATTTTCTTCCTCAGATACCACCACTATTTAATTTATTTGAGTAGTCCCTTCCATCTTGTAAAGGTTTCCAATATTTGTATCCTTCACCCCTCACCTTCAAGCACATTACGATGTATTATCCTAAACCTTTTTAAAGGATTCATTACATGCAATCCACTGGCTACCAAAACCATGGGCCCAAAAACCACCAATGTTGACCAAAAATGGATTTAACTCATTGACTTTTTCACTGAGTCAAGTTTAACCCAACATTCCCCCTTTTTAAACATGATTTGGGGTAATTATCCATGTCTTACCCCCCTTAGTTTATAACCAGGGTATCTGGGAATTCAACATGTCCCTCCTATCACCTAGGTCTATGTCTAGACTTTACTAGTAATTTACCAAGGGTACACATGCCTAACCATGTCTTACAGTTGTATGCCCATTTACATGTAATTAAAATTTTTAACTCCACCTCGAAGTTTGCATTCAAAACCTTTGCCATTTGATGCTCGCCTCTCTTGTTTGAATTTAATACAACACGAAAAATTGATTCAATTGTGCTAGAACTATCGCCTGAACTAGTGTCGAAGATGCTTTCATAGCCACTACTCGAACCAGAGCCCACATCATATCCATTGTTGTTTTCGGCTCCATTCCCACTCCCCAATCCCTTTCTCATAGTCGCTTCCTGAACTATGGCCTTTGGCCGCTTTTGTTGCTTTCCCTGAAGATCGCATAAGAGTTAGCCCTTGAACTAGCACCTACTAGTCCATTTGGGCCATAGATTGAAGAATTCACCCATGCACCACCAATGCTTGTTGTGGCTCTACCCCACAAGTTTTGGGGATTCGTAGTAGGAGCGTTCCCATATCCAGCTACCTAATGAGGAGTCGGCCCACCCCCATAACCTCCACTAAGAGGAGGTGTCAAGATCCCTCCACAGACACCCATGACATACCCACCACCAGGATTGTTATACCTAGCACCACCACCATAGCCTCCATTCATGTAGCCACCAGGGGAACTAGGTGCATAACTACCAAGCATTGGAACATACCCCATAGGTCAAAGTGGATCAACTCTACATCGCACATACATCTCCATTGACTCATCTGACCAAAGTAGCTGGTCGAACTCTAGGATGCCATTATGATCTCTAAATTGTTCTTGAAAAATGAGGCATCGATATTGGTTAATTCGCTTCCCTTATTGAACGTGACTTCCTTGGTGTTATTTTCAATTGGATCTCAAAGGTTCATCTCCTCAATTTGTTTGTTGAGGGGCCATGTAAACTAAGAAATATATCATTGATTCCCCATTGCCCAAGTCCTCCACATCCATAATGTGTGTATGAGTATTTTTCTTTTCTTTGGCACTCACAACGTTGGGTTGTGTAATCATCTTCATCAACTGCATAGTCTTCAAAGAGAAACTTCTCAACAATACAACATGGGTACAACATGGGCCAGAGAGCAACAATTAGGGATTGCAAATTCAAATTCCATCATTGTTGTAAAATTGGACAATGAAAGTTTGTCTACCATCAACGTTTTAGGAGACCAGATCTTCATTAGCTACACTTTCCCTACATATGTTGAATCCAACAAAACAAGTGACTGGACCCATGAATCATAGCTCAATCCTCCAATGGAGACAAGGCCTAATCATGATCCTCACTTCAGCATTCCGATCGGATTCCTCACTCGTGCATATTTGTACGAGGGAAGGTATTTCCTTCACATGGTCTACGAAATACAACCTACATCGCAATTTCAATTTGGCGTGCGCAACGAAGCCATGCACTTTGGAAATGCACAGATCATGGTGTTGTATCCAACCCCTCCGATGAAACCACTCATTGCTCCCGCTCAACCTCCACCTCCTCTTCTCCTACCGAGGAATTCTCACCGTGAATCTCTCAACCTCCACCTCCTCTTCTCCTACCGAGGAATTCTCACCGTGAATCTCTAACAAAGTAGAGGCAACCTGGAATCTTATGTCCAATGAATATGATATCTCTCAGTTTCTCCTCACTGTGGATCTTATACCACTTGTTGGAAATGTGAGCCCACACATAATCATATAAATTACAACATAAAATAATTGCGGAAAATATAGAAAATAAGATAACAGAATTGCATTCAACATGACACAAAATTTGCGTTGACAATGTGCTAAGGAAACATCCATGGGGCAAGGTATCGATATTCTTATTACTTAAAGGTAAAGATTACAATCTATATTCTTATTACTTAAAGGTAAAGATTACAATCTTCTCATAGCGAGCTAACAAAACTTGTCCATTTTCCCCTTAAGATAAACTTGTCTTATACCTCTTAAGAGCTATGTAGATATATATTGTCTTCAACATAATCACAATTACAATTTTTACATAAACTACGATCGTTACATGAACCACTATTCTTCACTTGTTTTATGTGTTATCACAAATCCAACCATTCATACATTAAAAGTTTCAATTTACATGTCTTTATACATCTCATTAAATTTTAACTTTGTTAAAATGATAAACAAATGAAATATGAATTAAGAACTTAAAAGAATAAAAAAAAAATACAAATTAAAATTAAAATTTATATGCAAAGTTTTCTGGTTTAAATTTGTTAAAATGATAAATAGTTGAAATATAAATTAAGAGTTTTAAAGATTGCATATTAAAAATCAATTTAAAAGTTTTTGTAATAGCTTTCAGATTTTCATTATCCAATGTTTAAGTGGTCAATTTTATTAATTTAATAATATAAATTCAGATCTTTTAAAATTAAATCTATTAGCAAAAAAATTATTAATTAGAAAAATTAAATATATTAATTTATTAATTCTAGCTCGTGAATTACGTTGCTTCAAAATTTATGGTTATTAATCATTAGAACAATGGTGTAAATAATATACACTAAATGATTTCTTTAAAAATGTAAAATGCGGCCGCACCCATGTGCACCAGTGACGAGTCACCTCTCGCTCTTCCCAAATCTCCACACCTACAGTTCACTTCTATGCTTACGGAAGGTGAAAAGGGAATCTCTCTCGCTACGTTGCCGTTGATGTTAAAACAACACATGAAATCAAATGTAGAGCATTCTGTACATCGTATAATTCATTATGCTTATGATTACATACTTTCCAAGGTTAATGACTGAGCTCTGTATGCAGCGTTCAGCGAGAGCTGAGGTCACTGGACCACGATTGAATTATGAAATACTGTTACATTTTCAATGAAGCCTTCTCCCAGTCGTTGGCGCAGTTGCTCGACTACTCCCGCACCCCATTGCAGTTTGGGAGATCGAGACACATCAAGGGTCTTCAACGATCTCAAATGCTCGAAATTGGGCAGCATCTGTAAATTGGAACACGTATGCAAGTCAAGACGTTGGAGGTTCTTTAAGTTCCCAATCGAGTCTGGGAGCGTCTGCAAAGTTGTGCAGTCGTGCAATTAAAGATGTTGGAGGCCCGTTAGGTTCCCAACCCAGTCTGGGAGCGTCTGCAGATTGAAGCACCCGCCCAAGTTAAGACGTTGGAGGCGCGTCAGGTTCGCAACATAGTCTGGGAGCGTTTGCAGAGTGGAGCGCCAACCCAATTGAAGACTTTGAAGGCCTGTCAGGCTCCCAACTGAGTCTGGGAGGGTCTGTAGAGAGGAGCATGTGTGCAAGTCAAGGCTTTGGAGGCCCGTCAAGTTCCCAACCGAGTTTGAGAGCGTCTTCAGAGCGTAGCACCCACCCAAGTCAAGCCTTTGGAGGGCCGTCAGGTTCCCAACCCAGTCTGCGAGCGTCTCGAGAGTGGAGCACCCGCGCAAGTCAAGTCTTTGGAGGCCCGTCAAGTTCCCAACCGAGTCTGGGAGCGTCTGCAGAGTGGAGCATGAGAACAAGGGATTGGAGGCCCGTCAAGTTCCCAACCGAGTCTGGGAGCGTCTGCAGAGTGGAGCATGAGAACAAGGGAAGACTTCGGAGGCCCGTCAGGTTTCCAACCGAGTATGGAAGCGTCTGCAGACTGAAGCACCCGCTCAAGTCAAGACTTTGGAGTCCCGTCAAGTTTCCAATCGAGTCTGGGAGTGCCTGCAAAGTGTTGCACCAGAACAAGTGAAGACTTTGGAGGCCCATCAGGTTCCCAACCGAGTCTGGCAGCATCCGCAGAGTGACGCACCCCCTCAAGTCTAGACTTTGGAGGCCCGTCATGTTCCCAACCGAATGTGGAAGCCTCTGCAGAGTGGAACACCAACCCAAGTCAAGACTTTGGAGGTCCGTCAGGTTCCCAATTGAATCTGGCAGCAACGTCATTTTTTTACATTCCTTTAACTCGACGTGTTTCAAGGAATGCATATCACAGAATTCATTTGGCAACGTTTCAATGTCCGGTACAAATCTTTTGGGGTAAAAGGAGTTTGGAACATATGAATAACTCCCGTGTAGGACAAATTTTTCCAGGTGCGTCAGCTTTCCAATGGACTTTGGAACATCTAAAAGGGGAGCCCCAATATACAATTCCCTCAACTGAACGGGTGCCTGCAATGTTAACATACATTATTAAAGTCGGCCTAACACTGTAAACTTCAACAAACTTTTTTGGCATTGTGGTATAAGAAGACATTTCTTAAATGCAAACAATTTTTACAATTTGAAGAAAAAACAAAACACCATATCTTAAAGAAAATAAATAAGATGACTACCTGAGATTCATGTTGCCAGAGTGTTTTCAAATTTGGCCCCTCTATATGTAACACTCTTAAATTCTTTATTGGAATCGAGAAAGGTAAGAAGGAGTTCGGACATCTTTCCCAGCGGAGATATATTAGTTGTGTTAAATGCTCAAGGTTGAATAGGCATTCAACAAAACAACCTTCAGCCATAAGCAACTGCAACCTGCTCATATTACTTAATAAACGACCGCCAGAGAGCTCGGCAAGTATTTCGAAAAATTGTTCAGGGTCATTTCCCTGAACCATGCTAATTCCACGCACCTGAATTGTTCACTCGAAGCTGTTAGAAACGAATTGAAAACTTGACAGACACAATTTTGATAACACAATGCTATTTTGAAAGTCGGTAGAGACTCGAAAGTTTCAAAATACGTACAGGTGATTGGCCCGAAAGACTATGAAGAAGGTTGTCAGTTGGGCGCCAAAACCGAAGCTCACATCCGGGAGGTTCCTTTTCCGCTAAAAATCTGCCCAGGTCTTTAAGGTGGTCGTGCATTCTTATACGGTTTTCATCGTCCACTTCCACTAGGCATCTGTTTTCCAGGTTCCGAAGACCCAGCCATCCTTCCCAATGGGATCCGTCCCATATTCTTATGACGGTATCCCTGTCTTCTCCTATAAAGAAACAGGCAATGTCTAAGAACATCTGCTTCTCCTCTTCATCGAGACCGTAGTAGCTAATTTTAAGCGTGCTTTGTATATCCCCCGGAAGTATGTTGGAGATTTTGCGCAATTGGGCTTCCCAATGGTTTAAATCATTTTGCCCACGAAGAAGCGCCCCAATTACTTTAACAGATAATGGCAATCCTCTGCAGGCATCCAAAAACTTTTCAACCACTTCCTCAAATCCTTCAGCAGGATGAGGCTGGCCGAACGCATGCGAGCAAAAGAGCTCTTTGGAGTGCTGTCGATTGAGGCATGTTAGCCTGTAAATCGACGACTCTGTGATGCCTGAGCTTGTGAGAACAGCCTTATTGCGAGATGTCAATAAAATTAAGCTACCGGTATTAAGGACATCCTTCGCTGGTAAAAGCAAGGCCTCCAATTGCTGAATATGGTCCACATTATCTAAAATAATGAGAGCATGAGAAGATGTGAGATACCTTCTGAGCTTTCCTTTACCTTCATCAGTGCTGTGAATTTGCTCATTCGATTGAATCAAATCCTTCAGAAGGTCGCTCTGCAAGGTAGTTAAAGAATTTTCTCTTATATCAAATAAAAAACAAGATCGTTTGTAATTTGAACTCTGACGGTTAAAAAATTCTTTTGCTAGGGTGGTTTTGCCAACACCACCAAGACCCACAATTCCTACAACTCTAGCCTTCCCGCTTTCCAGATGCAATGATATTGTGGTTTCAAAATCTTTTAATTTTTCCTCCAAGCCTATTGGATATTCGGACACATGCAGGGCTCTTTTAACATTTTTCAACACTCCTTCCACGACGTCTTCGAGGAGCTGCTCTGCTCTGAATACCAGGGGAAGGTTGCAGAATTCGAAGACCGCCTCAAGGCAATGCAAGACACCTGTCTTCACACTAGAATAGTGAAAGAAACGAAACATGAGCAGTGGTTGAGCAACGCAGAGTAACTTTCATCTACAAGGGCAGAACTAAAGATCTTAAAAAAAAAAATAATACAAGCACTGAGTAAACTGAGGGAGGCATGAATGGGAAGAAGAATCTATGAACAGTTGAGTGACATGTAATCCAAGTTATGTTCGATCTTTATGGTTAACCCTAATTAGAAACAAATAAATCTGCGTATATCCATGGTCGATCTATCTGCATCCGTTATAAATTTTAATCACTTTTAACTCCCCGGGTTGTCACCCCCTTAGGGAACTTTTGTTCCACAGCAGGCCATAGAAGACTGGGAACTAATTGAAGCCAAAAACTATGCATTTTTTGGTTTTTCAGGTTGTCAGTATCTAAATTTACTTTGGTTACTGTCAATTATTTTCAATATTTGTTTATTGTCAATTATTTTCATTAAATGGCGATAAGTCGGCCTCTTTCAATAGGCAGAAATTCCTACACAAAGTGCCATCTATCTATCAATCCAACAAATTTAGAGGGTGGGGTGGGGTTTTCACCCATTATACGTCTCTCCGTCGAAACCTTTTATTTCTGCAGCTTCAGAGAGAGCATTCCTCCATTCTTCAATAGTTCTGGAGTCGTATCGTGGTCTACCATCAAATGTTTTCTTCTCTTCGAGCACGCAGAGAGCTCGAGCGTATACTCCATTTTTGCCCCGCGTCCAGCGAAGATCTGAAGGCTTGACACTGTAGAAAACCGGAATAATGGTGGACCTCGACTTCGACATAGACTCCACCATCAGTACGAGCTCATCGAGACACCACTGTGAATCTGCATAGCCAGGAGATAAAATTGCTATATGGACAGAGGCTGTTCGAATGGCGCTTTTAATTTGTGGAGTTATGTTGTCTCCCTCTTGCAATTCATGCTGGTCTAAAAATACTAGCAATTCATGTTGTCTAAGGCGATGGTAGAGATCGGTGGCCAAGGTTCTCTTGACATCTGGGCCACGGTGGTTAATGAAGATATCGAATACATAGTTGTCGTTGTCGTTGTCGCCATGTGAGGTGGATGTCGAGGAGGATGCCATCGGATACACAATAACAAAGAAGTAAGACTGAAGATGTGTTGCAGAGATTGGGATTGCGCGTTCAACCTCAATATTTTCTTCCCCCTCGTCTGGGTGATCTCGCAATTTCAAAGTACTTACCAGCTGCGCCTTTGTTCCTCTCTTTATGTCCCAATATCTCGATACTTGGCCAATCGATTGAAAACAAGCAACTGGTAACTTGTTGATTTCTGAGTTTCTTTAATTCGTTGAATAAACCGAGTCGTTATCTATATCGAACGAAATTTATTACCCTCTCCTCTTACTATTAAATTGTTTTTGAACGGATGGATGGAAGAAACTAAGACCATAATTTGAACTGTGGAAGCAAGAAGTTCATGTGGCAATTTCCTGGTCACTGCATTTTCGAATCTTGCCACCGACCAAATATTACCCATTGATTAGACTAAAGTATTTGGTAGACCTGACTTGATTTCCCTACGGAAATTTCCTTATCACGATAGATATGATTCCTTTTGTTAGTGGGAACAAATCATTACGCAAAACAGAGGGCATCTACCATCTACCAACCTAAGAAAATGCATCATGCTAAAGAAACGAGATTGCGACAAGACGTTTTTTGTTCGATTGATATCCTAAACAGTTTGCAGTAAATGTTATGTCTCCTTCATCTAGGTGGATGCCGTAATGGTCGCAAGCTGTAAAGAATGTTATGTCAGCTTCATGTGCGTGGATGCCGTAATGGTCGCAAGTTGTAAAGTATGTTATGTCAGCTTTATGTGTAGAAAAACTTTAGTAAGTGGTTTGATTTTTTATAAAGATGAAAGTCACATGAAATTGACATATTTTTATCATGGTGCATTGTCATTTATGTACATATATAACAAAGCTTCATGTGGGATTAGGCACATTTTTATCATTGTCATGGTGCATTGTCATTTATGTACAAAGCTTCATGTGGTATCGTCATTTATGTAATATAACAAAGCTTAGTAACATGTTTTTATGAGTATTGGATGATAATAGTTTTTTTTTTTTTTTTTTTTTTTTTTTTTGTAATTAATCAAAGATTTTGATTGCATGGAAGTCATATTTTAGGGATATTTTTAGCGGTAAACTTGTCAAATGGTTGACAGGTTTTGGAAAACACTTATTTATATGCATCATCTTTCAAAACCACCACTTAATCATCACATCCACAACTATAACTACGATAGTAAAATAGATATGTATCGACTTTACAACACAAAAAAAAGAAATGTTGGGCATGGTTTATGTTCCACTCTCAAGCCTTAAAGAGAAAACTTGTTTGAAACGTATTGATAGAGAGAGCCCACAAAACATTTATTTTGATGGGCTTAATGTGTATATCTTTGCACAATATCTGCAATCTTGCCATGAATTTCTTGACGTGTTTCAAACTCAAAGTAATATCCTCCCTTTCAAGTCAGTTGTATTCTCAAATGAAAACAAGCAACAGGTGCAGATCACGTCACTAGTTTTGGCACCTGATTTTGATTGCAATGGACATAATATGTCGGCAGGGCTTCTCTTTATACAAACTCTTGATTGCGATGGGAATAATAGGTCGGTAGGGTTTCTCTTTATACAAAATCTAAACAAACAAACAACCATAGCTTCTACTAAGTACTCAAAGACTGAAGTTAATGCAAATGGATATCAATTAAAACCTTCATAAAATCAACCCACATACCTACAACAACCGCTACAGATCTATGGTTGAGTTTAGTTTTAATATTATGATGTAATATTCAAATTCCAACCATAGTGGTATTTCAAACAAATAACATGTGTATTCTATAAAAATTGTGGGTCCGCCAAAGGTCGGGTCCACCACCGTGCCTTATAGCCTCTGCAATGAATATTGGTCGTCCTATCTATGATCGGATTCCAAACTTAAAACAAAACTATATTTGATTTGAATTATGGGTACAAGTCCCGATGTTAACCTGTGTGTATATACCTTCACCGCAATGGATTATGATCGTCGATCTTAGCCCTTGATCGATTCTAAACCACACAATTTCGAGATATAATAATTTCGACGTGGTAATATTTGATAGAGAATTTAAATTGAGAACAGAGCTTCGATTTGCCAAATTCAATCACAGAATATACTTACAATTGTTCCACAATGAAAAATATCTGATTCCATCTTTTTTGGTTGCGTGTGGGTTTCTTCCATGGGAGAGGAAGGAAGGATTTTGATCTTTTGAAGAGGTTGGGAGAGGCAAAACAAAGAGATATGAAGAACTAATTTCAGGGGCATGTTATGCAAAACTTATCCATTAATCCCTATAAGGAATTCAAGTTCTTATGTAACTAAATGAAAATAAAGGAAATAAATTATCAAAACTTATTTGGAATTTCCTCTTTTCTTATTGGATTGGAGTTAGATTAGAACAAAATACCTTACTACAAACTCTGCATTAAAATAAAATTTTAAATTGATTGAGATTGAGCTAATCAATTGAGTTTATTTATCTATTTTTTTCAATTATGCCGAAGGCATTGCATAGGAAGATAGATATTTTCTATGGAAATTATCACACGATATTTGCAACATTAATTTATTACAAACAAAAACAAATGCAAAGTACATAAGCAAACTGAATGTAGAATTGGGTGATATTCCAATTTACTATAGCTTTTTGGCACCAGAAGGCCACACTTATTTGCTAATGGTGTTAAGGTCTATGTTGTTTAGTGAATATTTCTGACTACATGGACTTGTGATTACTTATTGGAAATTGCAAATACCCTCACCACAAGAAAATAACATCCACGTCGATTATTCAATCTCGAATAAGGTAGTATGACATTTTCCAAAACAAAACAACTTAACAAACATAGACTCAAGTAACTTAAAATAATTTCCAAAAAAGTTAACTTGAGCAGGAAGGAATAAAAACTTTACCTTAATGCGTTTGTATTTTAACCCAAAATACTTGATCAAATTTAAGGGATTATTTTATTACTACACATAACTCCATTTTGAATGGCTGAGAGTGAATAAGAATAGCCACCAATGACATTTAAAATCACTAAAAAATATTTTCCACTTCAGAGGTCCATCAGGGTAACCCCACAACAATGAACTGTCATAATATTAAGCAAGTTGATGAAGAATGAAAGTTTTTCTTCTCTAGATAAGTGATGTAAATCAATTCATTGAAGTTCCTCAATCACTTTCAAGTATTTGCAGTGGATTAAAAGGCTCCAACTGTAACACACCCACGATGGGACGAGAAATAAAAAAAAATTGTGTTCTCCTTACAGGAACAAATCCTCTCTTTCTACGGTTCCTAATTTGAATAGTCGGGGAACCAACCCAACTTCTCGGTCAAGGATCTCCAATTCTGGAACCAAAAAAATCTTTGATATCTTGATGGTCTCATTTTGTAATTAAATGCATACACTTTCAAGTTCCTGGTTC
>CBVK0100069194.1:0-15006 GCA_900067695.1 Picea abies
ATCACAACTAATGGCCTAAATCCAACATAAATAAAATAACATTACTAATCTAATATGCCCCAATTAAGTGGTAATGAGCCAATATTAGGGCTTAACAGCAAATCGTGTGCATCGAGGTAGAAGTAGTCAATGCATCCCTCGACTACAATCTCTTGTTAGGTAGGAGTTGGACTTATGCTATGAAAGCAGTGGTTGCTATAGTTTTTCAGGTCTTGTTGTTTCCACATGAGGGCTGGATCGTGACCATTGATCAATTATCCTTCTCTAGACCTGACCCTTCATTGGGGGTATTCGTGGTCCTGATGATTGATAATCCCCAACCTGGCATAGTCAATGTAGGGGTTGGTTTGTGCCCATATTTGATGGGTACCTTCGGTTACCTTCCCCCTCGAGGCGATGTCAAGTTCATATCCGACCACCATAAGTTTGAGATTTTCCAAGTTTCATCGTTTCGCACGACTTACTTCAACGATCCATGGATACTTCCTTCCCCATTGGCCATGATGGATGGGACAGGGCACCCTGGCATATCCATGCCCTTGTCCACAGCCGAAGTAGCATACTCTTTAGTCCATCAAGCTGCGACTGACACAGATCCAACTCCTACACAAGAGTTAGATCCAATTCTAGAGCCTATTTGGGCTTAAGGCTCTCTCGCTGAGACTGATTCCTTAGACTTAGTCTTTCTCTCCAATGAAGCAATAATTGAAGCAATGACTAGTCCGGACAAACCTTGGGATGATCTCCATCACAGATTGTACTTCCTCCTAGAGCTAAGCAGAATTGAAGCAGGAGAATTCACCTTGACTATGACTGAAGATAGGTCTTGTCCTATTAATCCCTTAGCTACACATGAGGTTTATGTTGAGGGTAATATGGCAACTATCGCTGAAACCATACCGATTAATATCTCCAGAACCCCTAGTGTCATGGAGAATGTTTTTGTCGGAGCTGACTGTTCCCCTGGAGAGATTCAAATCTACACAGATCTATTTAAAAAATTCCAGGACATTTTTGCCTAGTCTTACGAGGAAATTCTAGGCATCAATCCAAAAATAGTTGAACATGAATTCACAACTTATCTAGATGCAAGCCTGTTCGACAGAAGCTTTGTCCAATTAATCCCAGGAAAGCAGCAACCATTAAGGTTGAAGTTGAGAAACTGCTAAAAGCCGGTTTTATCTATCCTATCCATTTGACCCAATGGGTGTCAAATCCTATGCCGGTCTATAATAAATAGGGCACGATTCGTGTATGTACGGACTTCCATGATTTGAACAAGGCCTGTCCAAAAGATAATTTTCCCACACCATTCATCGACCAGATAATTGATGAATGTGTAGGTTGCAAGGCCTTTTCTTTCATGGATGATTTTTCGGAATATAATTAGATACAAATAAAACCCAAAGACCAGCACAAAATGACATTCATTTGTCCATGGGGTACATTCATGTATCGTAAGATGCCCTTTGGTCTCAAAAATGTTGGAGTGACCTTTCAACGGGGCATGTCTTTTTCTTTCCATGATCTGAAGCATATAGTCAAGGCCTATTTAGATGATTTAGCATCTCAATCTCGCAAGAGAACGGATCATCCCACACACCTCTGACTTATCTTTGAGCGGTGTCGCTACTTCTGTATTCGCTTGAATCCAAACAAGTGCAACTTTTGTGTAACATCAGGATGTTTGTTAGGTTTCATAGTGTCAACAATAGGGATCATGGTCGATCCTCTCAAGGTTGAGGCAATAGTTCAGTTGCCTCCTCCTCGCACAATCCTTCAACTTCAGAGTCTACAGGGCAAGGTGAATTTTTTAAGATGTTTCATCGCCAACTATGCCTAGATCACAAAGGGATTTATGTGCTTACTGAAGAAAGATGTTCCTTTTTACTGGGGCGATGCCACTCAACGCTGCTTTGAAGCATTGAAACATGCCCTCACAACTTCCCCTCTACTTCGGCCACCCAACTATAACAAAGATTTCTTATTATACCTAGCTGTAGCAGAGTCAACCATCAGCATGGTCTTAGTTCAGGAATATGATTTTCTCTCAGAATATGTGATCTATTACTTGAGCCGAGGCCTAGTCGGACCGGAACTCAATTATTCTCATATCGAAAAACTTGCGTTGGAAACATTCCATGTTGTTCAATGGTTCCGTCATTATATTATGTTTCGCAAGACCACTGTCATTGCCGTTGTGAATCCATTTCAATACGTGTTGACGCGATGGGTAATAGGCGGAAAGATCAGTAGATGGATAGTCGTCCTCCAAGAATTCGACTTAGCTTTCATTTCAGTGAAGTCCAAAAAGTCACTGGTCTTCGCAGAACTCATCTCAAAACTTCTGGTTGAGTTAGGTGATGTTATGCCCGAAGAGTCGCCTATCAGAGGAGATATGTTTTTGATCGCATCTTTAGATCCCAAGTACAGAGATATACTTGTCTATCTCCAGACTTTGAAGTGCCCCACCTTGGCTTCTCATGATGACCATCGCCATATACACCATCAGGCCAAGAATTATCTCATACTCGATGATACGTTGTATCAAAGAGGTGTAGACTGCATCTTGCGTTGATGTCTCACTCACAAAGAAGCAATTATTGTGCTTAATGATTGCCATACTGGAGCATGTGGCGGTCATTTGTCTGGGTTGGCAACAACCCAAAATATTTTACGAGCAGGTTACTTCTGGCCGACACTAATCAAATATTGTATCGAATCAGTCAAGAAGTGCCACCCATGTCAGATATTCTCTCGGAAGATGAGGGCACATCCTGCTCCCATGTTTCCTATCATCACAGTTGGTCCCTTCACCAAGTGAGGGATTGATTACACTACATGCAACCATCCTTTAGCTAGGGGGCACCGTTATATCATTGTAGTCATAGACTACTTCAAAAAGTGGGTCAAAGCTATGCCAATGTTTAAATATGATGGGGAGACTGCAACTCTCTTTTTATTCAACCAGATAATAGCAAGGTTCGGCGTCCTGAGAGATGTTGTCACTGACCATGGCATTCACTTTTAGAACCAGATGATGACCGAGTTAACATCAAAGCTTGGGTTGCGGAAAGAAAATTCATCACCCTACTACCCCCAAGCAAATGGTTAGGTGGAATATGTAAATAAATCTCTTAAGACCATCCTACAACGAACGATCAACTAAGCCAAGTCAAATTGGCATTTGATGTTATACTTGACATTATGGGTTTACCGAACATTTTTTAAGACTCCAACCGATTTCTCACCTTTTCAAATCGTTTATGGGTTGGAAGCAGTCTTTCCTATAGAATTTTATATCTCATCCCTAAAATTGGCAGTACATTTATTTCCAGACACTTCTCCACTTGAAGAATGGTTATTATACCTTGAGTGGCTCAATGAGCAGTGTCGTCATGCAGCCCTGGCCAACGAGGCTCACAAACATAAAGTCAAGTGTCAGTATGATCATTCCGTTTGTCCTTGGGTTTTCTCTGAAGGAGACCTTGTCCTGGTCTATAACCAAGATAAGGACCCCCTAGGGGTAGGAAAACTCAAACCCATGTGGTTCAGACCTTTCATCATAAAAGAGGTTCTAAAAAATGGTGCTTATCGTTTGGTTGACTTTGAGGGAAATGCTTTGGAGGAGCCTAGAAATGGGCTTTACCTCAAGAAGTATTACTCATAGGTAGGTCACCTTGGGTAACTTTTTGTAACATATGTATAATCTTTGTACTATTACTTTCTAGTTTCTTTTAGTATTATGGACATGTTGTTTTTTATGTTATCTTTTGTCACTGTGGCAAATGTCAAGTGAATTAGAGGTGTTCATTGGGTATGAAAACGGTGCTAGCTGGAAAAATCGAAGGCTTGCCTCCACAGCTTGGGTAACTTTTACACCTCGAGGCCAGTTATTATTTCAGGAGGTATATGCTTAGGAAACACCACAAACAATGTCGCTGAGTACAATGCAGTTATTGAGTTGCTTCGTGACGCCCTATCATTTGGTATCTCTCATCTCCAGGTCTATTTAGACACTCAGCTGGTTGTGTCTTAGTTAAATAGAGTCTACCATGTTCATGATCTGATTTTACACTAACGATTCCTTAGGGTACGTCTCTTAGAATGAATCTTTGATTATGTTACATATTTTCATGTTCCTAGGAGATTAAACCAAGTTACAGATACTCTAGCTAATCAAATTTTAGACTGGAATCTTGCACACATATAAAAAGACATACACATAAACATGTAAATTCATTTTTAAAGGCAAATATGATCCATAAGACACAAAAAGACATAAAAATCCATTTATAATATCATAAGCACCAGAGTACATAGGTGGACACAAGCGCCTCAAAAAATATGACCAGTAACGAGTCATGGGGCTTATGCCCTCAAAAAATATATACAGGCGGAGCTATCAAAGTCTAGACTAACTAAGGTTAGGGCTTGTGGGCCCTATTGTAATAATCAATAGTGTTTTCCAAACACCAAAACAGTCGAACCCACATCCATGGTGCCCCCACTACATGAGGCTGCATGGATGGTGGTAGATCCTCAATCTCTGCCATAGGGATGGTGCGAGTGAGTGAGGTAAAATTTCTCTCAACTCGTCTCAAAACCCTCTCAGCCTCACCAGTTGGAAGCTCTCCTGCTACTGCTGGTCCCCCTGCAGTGGTAGGTACGATCCCTAGCCGAGGACAACACATGTTCCTTGCATAATCCACAGGTCATGAGGGTCCCACATCTTCACACAATAGACACATATCTATCAAATACTCTAGTATAAAAAAATGATATATAAAAAAAAAAACATAAAAATTATATATATTTCAAAAAATAAATGATGCAAACTTACCCATCTCACCTCGCTACTCGCCTAGAGGTACAGGGATCTTGAGATCTCTCAAGAAATCAATCCCAGCATAAGGATAATCCTCTATGGCTGGGATTTTCCGCGACAACTAAGAAAATAATTCATCATCAAAGGACTCATTGGTCTTTCCACCACCCTGTCATGGCAGCAACACTGCCCATCTACAAACTGCAGCAAGAGAGGCCTGATGTCCTTGTAACACCACTCGAGGACTAAAACTAGGATCTCTTTCAAATAATAAAGAGCATAGAATCGTCCTGAACTCGAAGTTCCTCTGCGTCCACAACCGACAATCTGTCAACTGCCTCTTTAGGCAATCCAACAGTGTAGTTCTCCAGTCAAATGTCTATGCATTTAAGCACTAGATTGCACAGTTCATTTGTGCATGGGATGCCTGATGTAGAGTCGCATAACCAATCATCCACCCAATAAGCAACACAATCGCCTGTAGTGATAAATTGATGATCTTTCTTATTGGCACCTTCAAGCTCGATCGGTTTGTACCAGCCTCAC
Source organism: Picea abies (assembly GCA_900067695.1). Taxonomy (NCBI): domain Eukaryota; kingdom Viridiplantae; phylum Streptophyta; class Pinopsida; order Pinales; family Pinaceae; genus Picea; species Picea abies. The sequence goes on from CBVK0100069194.1 coordinate 5,375, forward strand.
GATAAAGTCCTATCAATTCCGATATATTATGAGGCCTCGAAGGAAATGTATGGAAATTGACTGGTTCCCCTCTCCTGGAGAGGCCAGTCAAAAAGTATATATCCTCTATAGTAGGCACTAGTGACCGCCCCTCTAACATAAAAGCTTCTGCGTCAGGGTGCCAGTATTCAACGAAGGCATTCAGTAGCCTCAGTTGTGCTCTCATGAAAGGACCCAGAAAAAACTTGAGCAAGCCACATTGCATTAACACTACCACAAAATTAGGGTCTTCCCTAACTAGTGCGTTGATATCTTCATGCTCTCATTCTCTCCATTGCACATACATCTTGCACATGGGAAAATTTTCAGAGGGTTAGGCCTTTCTATTTAAACCTTTTTGCACTCATGGGAGGGTCCACGTGGGCTGTTGTGATGATAGTCACGTGTACACGTGCTTTGACATCAGCCAAAGTGAGTGTACACATAGGCTGTCATAGGACAACCCATGTGGACCTAGGGATAACCTTTTAAAGGTCAATGCCCCCCAAGAAACCAAATTAAATGCATAAATAAAGAATTAAAAAGAAAAAGGAGGTAGTTTATACTTAATTGGTCTAGACGGATGGTCGTTTCGTCCACTATAGCTCTTGGAATCACCACTTTTATCAGAGGGTTTTTTTTTCTCCAGAGTCAATTTCCAAATCAGCAATGGTGATAATGAGCTTCCAGCTTCTATTTATAGACTTTTTGGCCCCTTTTTGTCACTTTTTTGGCCCCCCTTATCATTTTCTTTGAATTGAAAACCATTTAGAGTGATTCAGGAGTTGCTTTGGAAGGTTACGATCGGGTATCCAGACATTTTTTGGAGTTTTGGGTCACTTTTGATGGTCCGTGGGAAAAACCTTAGATGGTCAACTTGAACATATAGGTTAGGTTTCCACCCCTACTTTTGTATCTCGTTGTCTTTATTCCTTTTCCATAGGATCTATCCCATCAGGTTGCAACAAGGAACCATCATTGCTACTTTAGAAGTGTCACGATTTGGTGGTAGAGCTTACCGAAACATGGATGCCCTAGGTAGATCCTCGTTGCATTATGGTGTCCATGTTGTCACTAATGACTGTAGGCTCGAGAGTCCTTTTTGTTTTGCCTGATTACACATTTGAGCCTCATTTGCATGACTCTTGACCTCACCCACGGGACTTCCAAAACATAACAGCTCTTCTTTTAAGCCCTTTTCAGGCCCTCTAAACATGACAAGATTGTCGAGCGATCTTGTGGCCTTTCACACTCATTAAACTAAAATTTGAAGTCACGTCTATCTGGCAATAGTTTACCCCTTTTTCGGTCTAGACGATCAACTGTATAAACAAAGGTATACTCTAGAGGCTTTGGATCCCTAGAAGAGTACTCTCAGGTATAATTTTAACCAATTTTCGGGCCTGAGGGACTAAATTTACAAAAAAGGAACCCCCACGGAGTCCATAGTTAAGCTCTTTTCAGACTACCTAGAATTGAACAGATCATCGAGTGACCTTATTCTTTCACACTCGTTAAAATGGTCTAGAAGAACATTCCTGACAAAGTCCATAGTTAAGATTTTTTTAGACTCCTTAAAAATGAAAAAATGGCCGAGTGATCTTGTCTTTGTCACACTTGTTAAAATGGTTTTGAATAGATGTCTTTTCGGTGCTAGTTTAACCCTTTTTCGAACCTACTAGACTACCTTCGAAAAAGGTACCCCAGTGGAGTCTCCTTTTACATTTTTCAGACTCTCTAAATGTGAAAAACTACCGAGATTAGCTTCTTTGGGCTCGTTAAACTTCCATCGGAGGACATTATCATTGTGTGTTGTGTTAACCGCATTTGCATACCTGCATCTTTGGTCTAATGCCGACTTCGTGTTCCTCTCAACTAAACCATCTGAAGCATGCCTTATACGCAAGCCCTGTAGCACTTTGCCTCTACGTCTTGACACCTTTGGCCCTAGGAGGGATTTTTCTCGAGTGTCCTTACGTTGAACATCAATATTTTCCTTGCGCCTCAAACTTGTATGTTTGTGACACTGATTCCTCCTTTGTAACGTAACATTCTTCGATTCTTTTTCCAAAATTATTGAAAAAGACAAAAAAAATCAAATATACCCCAAAAAGAGGAAGGGAAAAGTATTTTCTTTTATTTGCAGCACAATGTGTCGTCCTTGGATAAAGCACATCTATCCATTTGTTTGTCAAACCCTGGGATTTCATATGACCTTAGGGATATGTTCCCACTACATTGAGTTGTGTCCTCCTCCATTTGGTTATTCTTCCAAACATATGGAGAGTTTGCATTGCCTCCTGCCTCGCAAAATTATGTTAATGCCATGCTACCTGAGTCTCATCATTTGTCATGCTATTGTCCAGGGGAAGTTTTTACCAAGCCTGAGTCAGCCCCTCTACAATTTGTCTCTTTCCCTCATGCCTGACCATCTCGAAAGTCCAATCAAGTCTTTGTTCAAAATCATGAAGCCTTTAGTCTGATAATCAAGATTCTCTAGTCCACGACCGACGAGCAATCGAAGCCCTCTGGGTAGTGAAGTTGTACACTCATATTACACACCTACTTGAGTTTTGAAGATTTTGAATTTGTTGCTCGAGCTTTGAAGACCTCATCTCCAGCCATCATGCCTTATCGACTTCTAGAAGATGGATACTCTACATGTATATCTTTTTTATTTTGAGATGTATCTCCGTTTTGTATTGTTCGTGGCTACACTTTATATAGTTATATGACATGGATATACAGTGTATTTGATTGGTAGCCATGATTTTATTTTATCCCGAGCATGAGTATGCCTTCCTCGGTGAGATATTATTTTGTAGATGACACCTCCCAATTTCTAGTCCCTAGGCTCACTTGTTCGGAACATCGGTGAAGATTGTTAATGTATTTTGGCCATCAGATGCTCTTCTGACCTCACACATTAGGGGGCATCTGTTATAACCCTAATTTGCACCATACATGCTTACCTGGCATCAGGCCATCTTAGATTCCTTCTTTTCCAAAACACTGTTGAATAGTTCTTCTTAAAAACCCCTTTCATAAAGTCCCATGTGCCCTGCTCCATTACTGCATGTGTGTACACGCTAGCTGACCCAAGACAACCCGCGTGTACCTACAAAAGCATGAAAAAAGGAAAGTTTCCGACGAAACACACAGCTTTGGGTAAGTTAACTAAACCTTTCAGCCATGCATGGCCGGTCATTCGACCAAATACCTAGCTCCTTCTAACCTATAAAAGAAGGGGTAGGGGTCCCATTTGAAAGGAGGAGAATCATAGTGAAAGGAGGAGAATCATAGTAAAGAAACTATACCCGATTAAGCATTCCCTTTGTCTGAACCTTTAGCAATCCTTGTGCAAAGAGAAGTATAGATCAAAGAAGTTGGAAGACAGTGGAAGAAGAGCCCAGGACCAGGATCGAGGAGTAGTAGCCGACTTTATCATTGTAAGGTATCATTGTGAAGTTAATAAAATAATTTATTTTCCCATCCTGCCATATGAGATTGTCATTATTGGAATATTGATTGTATGATTTATTAAATCTCTAACATGTTAGTCCATAGATCAAATGTAGGTGGAGTTCTTTTTTTGTGTTTAGTGAATGCAGGTCAGCATTGGGAGGAGAGTTTCATTCAAAGAATGACCAAGAGTGAAAAGGGATCGACATCAAACATGAAAAATAATGTACGTCAACTTAATCTCTTGAGCCTTGTATTTACATATGAGTAATGGGGGTTTAGGCATGGGATGATGGTAAAAATTAAGAATCTTTAGGTCATTTATGTATGCATGATAAAACCCTTAGTGCTAGTCTGTAGAAGGGATTTCCCACCCACAACAACTATGCAACCACTTTCTTCTTTAGGTACCTCTTCCTTTTGTTGCATCTTGTAAATCAATTGATGGGATTGGTGGAGATAGTAAAGGAACATCATGACATGAAATAAACTACTCGGAAGAGTCATAATATAGCTCTTCTTGAGATTCTTGAATCTTTCCAATGGAATTTCCAAGGCTTTTAAGAGTTATTTCAATGGAATTGTCAAGGAGTTCATCCTCCCAAATATTTGGTGGTTCTTGGATATTTTGAGGTAATTTAAATATATATGAATAATAGTTTCATAAACCCCATGCATCTAGAACAAGGAACAATATTCTTTCAATCTTATTTAAAAAAAATTGAACCATGGAGGCTTTGGTTCCTCAATCAGATCTGAAACAAAGATTCATATATCTTGAAAATAAATCAATCTCCAGTATGGTCACCAAAAATGTTGATGTTTAGATTGGTCAAGATCCAAACAACAACCTCACGAGGATAAAATATCCACCTATTTTTTTATAGAGGTGGTGCTCCTCTGTTATAATATGAAATACACAACTTGATGTTCTTGGATCGGGGAGAATGATAAACAAAAACCCCAAAATATTTATTGCTTATTTTTATATGAAATGGTTCTTAATGACCAAATATGCTCTTTATGTGCAACATGTAAGATATTAACAATAAAATATTGAATAAAGGATTCAATGTCAGAATACATGTATGCTCGACATCATTTATACAACCCTCTAAATCACATGCAAGCTGAAGATGCATATATGTCTTCTCATAAGAAAAAGAATGAAATGGTATTGATAATTTCAGATAACTTTAAATGAGTATTGTAGTTAAAATTGAAAAGAATTCGATAAGAACACTCTAAAAATATCACACTCAAAAATCCCAAGATCTAAGAAATCATTAAACTCATGCCCCAAAGTAGTTCTCCGTGGATTTTATTACATGAATGATATTCTTCATTACAAAGCATTCAATAAACCAATTGACAAGTGCTTTAGAAACAAAACTTTCCATGCAAAAGGAATAAATCTCCATGAATCAATTAGACAATATTGGATTGCATTTATCAATCACATATATGGTTTTAAAATAATCCATGATCTTATAGAAAAAATTCTTGGAAGAATACAAGAAAACCACTCAAGAACTCTGCCTTATGCTCAACTCAGAAATACAAGCATAAAGCCTCGAGAAAAATAATGTAGAAGAAGAAGAAAGAAGAAAGAAGATGGATATCTTTATTTTTTTATTATATATTTGGTTGCATTCTGATGGATGGACCTTTCTATTTTGATCTTCTTATTTCCCTCCAACCCTTTCTTTGATGATGCTCTGTCCGTTTTAAAATTTTCTTCTAATGCTTCTTGAAGTAGTTAGGATTTTCGGTATTTCCAAGAAATTCCACATGATTCCTTCTTAGAGTAATGCCTCATTAAAGTCTCATTAATGAACTTAATTCATTGAAATTTGTGCCTTGAAGTGGGACCCGTTTCATCTTTAATAAAAAAAATTAATAAAATTTTATTTTGAAATTTTTTAATTGACTTCCTTTTTAATAGTGGACTTTGTTTTAATTTTCTAAGAAATATATTTGACCTTTTTGTTGAGCACTCAACACACCCTAAAAATCCTTATCATTTTTTTACTTTTTGGGTACCACTTGATATTCTTCACTGTCAGATTCAATTTCATTTTGAGAAATGTTTTGTCTTTTCTTATTTTCATGACTCTCATCACCTATTCAGGTTTGCTTGAACTTATGAAACCCCATGACTAAAAGACCTTAACACCTGAATTAAGAATTGATAGCCAAACACTACACTCAAAGCGCTCAAGTTCGGTATCAGAAAGAATTCAAAGAAGAAAGAAGAACCACTCGGAAAACCACAGTCGTCGCGCGTCGATATTCATCGACAGAAGGAATTTCTAGTTTTGTATTTTTTTTTTCATAAACGTTTGAGAGATAGCCGATCCCTTTCGACATCAGTAAAATACAAGGAGGACAAACGTGAACGAAGGACAAAAAGAAATCATTGATAGCCGATGCTCGATGCACTTTATTGGGATCGAAGAAAACCCAGAAGGATCATAACAAACATTTTGACCATGATAAAGCTATCCTCGATCATCGATCCTCGATGCGGTTTTCAGCATCGAGACATTTTCAAGGGAGCCGATACGAGAGCGCTTTGGTAGGATTATCACCGATCGTCGATCCTTGGCACTTTTTAGTATCAACAAGATAAGGTTTGTTTTAGAATGAATAGGTTAAGTAAAGTCCCAAATCCAACTAACACGAGAAAATTAAGTCACTGGTCTCCAATGCCACATGTCTTTACCAGGTAATAAGGTCATCTGGTCTAGTTCTATCCCAAGTCATTTTTGGTTACCTAGGTCCTAGTCACACCCCCGAGTCAGCTTTTCCGCGTCAGGACTGTACAGTAATATTGATCTGCATCGGAGATTTTACAGGAGAGTATCAATGAAAATGTTCATAGCATGACCCAGACTAATCCACCCACTAAAGGAGTGGCTCAACACGAACTCTGTGGTGAAGTTCTATGAAATCCATGACACTAGTCAATCGATGGCCTTATGGTGGAGGGAAGACAAGAAATTCACCAATCAGAGCAATGGATGGTATAGAATAATCAACCTGAGAGAGCCATACATCTATTTGATGGCTCTCATCTGCCGGTTATACAGAGAGAAATATTGCTCCAAGTTTTCAGAAGCATGGATGCCTTTGGCATACACAGTTGCAATCGTCGGGTACAACTTCAACTAGGGAGAAATAATCTCCAAGCAACTAAGCACCTGTGTGCAGCAGGCTCAGACATCGAAGGAAGGGGAAGCACCAAATTTTTACATGACTTCATACCTTCTCAATGTCATGTGTGCTAGGAACGTATTCACTGGGATGAATCTGAGATGGCATGTTTCAGAGCTCCCGGTCCATGTCTACTTCAACGTGCTATGGGAAAACAGGTATAAGAAATCTTACTCCCTCATCTGCGATGAATTCATCGCCCAAATTTATTATATTCTTTTTAAGAAGGAATTCCCAAGGCTATCGACGACAAGAAATAAAATGATATCCAAGGTAGACCATTTGTATTTGGACAAGCGCACCACCTACATCATGGTTTTCAGGGCCACTAGAGAAAAAAATATCCTACCAAATCATGTCCCGTATCGGCTCATTATAGGAGAAATATGTTATCAGACCATCTTGCAAGGCTACAACGCCACCCTAGTCAAAGACAAGAAACGAGCTTTCATACCCTACAATTTCCATGTAGGGTTCTATTTGGTAAAGGATACTGCTCAAGCCAAACAAGAAGGGATGAGCCAAGTCAAATTCATATTTCTGACAGGCTGATTCTGCAAGCACGATCTAAAGGGCCTGGTACTACAACATGCTTCATAGGTGTCATCATGTTGGTCGTATGCTCACGATAATTTTGAAGACGAAGTCTTCACAGAGAATGCTTAGGGCTAGGACGAGGTGGTGCAAAGAATGGCTGACCTGAAAATGACCAGGTTCAAGGCCATGAGAATGGATGAACATGAATAAACAACAGAGCAGTCGAATCAAGAGGCCCTTAGAGCTAGGGAAGAAATCAGAGTGGTAGAGGCAACAAAGGTGCAGAGTAGGGGATTGTCTTTGGCACCGGAGGCATAGGCAAGCGGATTTCTCCTAATGGAAAATGCATAGGGAGTAATTGATCACTTGCAAAATGACCTGAACCTCATAGAAATGACAAGGTTCCCTACCGACAACCCAATCGAAATCCAGGTAGGTCCAAGTGACCCATAGCTAATACAAATTGAAGATATCACTGGGTTAGATAACCCTAAAGTTTCAACGCCACAGGTCGGATCACTAGGGGACATTTCAACTCAGCCCGCGATAGTGAGGACATCAAAGAGAGAAAGTGCACCAAACCCCTTGCACAACTTAATAATGATCTATTATGATGAGGAGAGTTCATAGGTTTCCCTAGTGACTCCGGTACAGATTACAGAGGAAAATGAACCCAGGAAAGCAACTTCCCCAGTTCCCGATGCTCAAGTTCAAATCCTTCCACAAAATGACCAGGAGGTCAAAAGTGTCTTAGACACTGAGATACTCAATGCACTAGGGACCCAAGTGGATAGCCCAAAGGATGAGCTAGGGTAGCGCGAACAAGAAGAAGAAATTCCATAGCAGGAAATTGCCATCTCAACAGTCGATTATCAAGTAAGTATCGAGCCTGCCTTTGATTCATCAAACTTGGCCAGTACCTTAACTCTTGATGAGAAAAAACCAAAATAAGAATGTTTGTAGCATACGAAAGAGTTCCAAGAACCCAAATTTGAATATATTTACACTGTCGGGACCTTGGGAAACACGCTAGCTTGGGGAGAGCAGGAAATCCCCGAACCCGTGGATGAGGTCATCGATATACAAGCCATTTCCTACGAACGAAAGAGGAAATTCATCATGAATAGAACCACTAAGAAGAGGAGTCTTACTCTGGATAGCTCCATCCTCATCACCATAGAGGATATATTGATTAGCACGGAGCATGCCAAGACGTCCCAGCTTATCGGCGCAAGGATTGCAATCATAGATGCCACCCTGGATAGAGCAAGGAAGGATGAAGAGAAGTTGGTCTCTGCACTGAAGGAGTTGGAGCATCTATGCCATTTGGTGAAATATTATTAGGACTCCAGACATGCCATGGTGTTCTTGAGAATAAAATTCCAGGATACCTACAGTAAATTCACGAATGAGCGACACCTTTTCACTGTAGGGGTAGCTGATTTCCAAGAAGACACCCCTATGATGCTAACGATGTGAAAGGATATGGAAATATGGTATGATAAAGCACACCAAGAGGTGGAAAGGATCAATTATATCAGTGTGGTTCAAAAGGGATGAGACATCGAAGAGCACGCCATTCTGGTACTAAGGGATAGCAACATCGACCGCATAAAGAAGTCGGTCGAATACTAGTTGAAAATGGCCCAAGAACCTCATCAGGAAATCCAGGAGAAATGGAACGAGTGTGAAAGGAGATGGACCAAGATCAATCGGGCGATGAGAGACATCGACCTACCAGAATTTGGCACACCCGATGACTTTGTCGACTTGCATGACATAGTCAAACTACATGTCGAATAAGACTCATCGTGGGTTGCAGAGATATCAAAGGTGGCAAACATGGTGCTAGATCAAGTAAAACAGTTCATGGAGCACCCGATCAAGGCTTGGACAGTGTTACAACATTTAAGTGATAAAGTAGTCAAGTATCGGGCATGGGCAGTGGAGATAAGGGAGATCCTTTCGGCCCCGATGGACCAACACAGATTCTCGTACACCAACACATGCGAGGAACTCTTCGTCAAATGGTTGGAGTATGAGAAGAGTCATCTACTTAAGTGAAACCATTTGATGACTCTTAGAATACTGAGAGATGAAAGTGCCATGTGGTGATGTTTTATTTTACTTAGCTTTCACTTTTGATAAAAAAAATTAGTTAATAATATGTCATAAATAAGAGGATCGACCTGTTAGGAGGTCGATGGTTTTTGCAAAGACCCTCATTTTTGGAATTTTAAAGAACTATTTTGGAGCTAACTTAATTGAGAAGTCCTGTTTAGGACCCGAGACATGTTTTTTTTTTCATCAAAAGCGTGTGTGATTGGATCACAAGGAGGAATTACTTCCAACTTTATCTCATGAATGGATGTTATAATGAGTAGGTGAGATCGGAAGAG
>CBVK0100069195.1:0-15005 GCA_900067695.1 Picea abies
TAAGCAGTGAAACATGAAACGCATTATGTACAGTCATAGATGCAGGTAATGCAAGCATGTATGCAACTGGCCCAATCCTTTCCAGGATCTTAAATGGCCCACAAAATCTTGCTGCCAATTTGGCACAACTTCCAAACTTTAGGGAACTCCTGTTAGTCCTCACTTTCAGGAAAACATGGTCACCCACTTTGAATTCTCTATGGGTTTTGTTACTATCAGTGTAACTTTTATGCCCATCCTCGGCATCTTTTAGATTCCGTTTAATTTGTATCATTTGATCTTCCATCTCTTTGAGAAGTTCAGGCCCAACGACTGCTCTGTCAGCTGGATTATCCCAGCTCATTGGAGTGTTGCACTTTCTTCCATAAAGTGCTTTGAATGGGCTCATCTTCAATGATGCATGATGCCCATTATTATAGGCTAATTCTACCAAATGTAGGTAGTCTTCCCACCTTGATGGTTTATCCATCACATACATTCTCAGTATGTCTTCTATTACCCTGTTCACCCTCTCTGTCTGACCATCAGACTCAGGATGATACGATGTACTAAAGTTCAGATTCGTTCTGAATCCTTTGAACAATCCTTTCCAGAAATTTGAAGTGAATTTCGGGTCCCTATCAAACACAATTGTCTTAGGAATTTCGTGCAAGCGTGCAACTTCTTTTAAAAAGATATTAGCAACATCAGCTGCCCTGTGGGTGGTTTTCAGTGGAATAAAATGGGCAGCTTTAGTAAGCTTGTCCACCACCACCATGATTGAATCATGCTGCTTGCTTGTTCTAGGTAGTCCGGTGATAAAATCCATTGTTACCACGTCCCATTTCCATTCAGGAATGGGTAAAGGCTGCAGCAACCCTATTGGGTGCCTATGCTCAGCCTTAACCTTCTGTCACTCCATACATCTGGCGATGTATTCAGCGATTTCCTTCTTCAGACCCGGCCAGAAGTAATGGCTTTTGACTGCTGCTATAGTTTTCTGGTATCCGGGATGTCCAGCATAAGCCACGTTATGCATTTCTTTCAGAATTGCTAGCTTCAAATCTTGGACATTGGGTACATACACTCTGTTTTTATACAGAAGTAAGCCATCAATTCCCAAGGTGTAACTTTCCTTGGTCTGTGGTCTCTCACACTGCTGTAGCTTTGCTACTAAACCTCTGTAATGCAAATCAGCATTTGCAGCTTCCAAAATTTTGTCTTTAATCTCAGTCCTGTAAATGCTAATGGTTGTAGCATGTAATTCGTGCACTTTTCTGTTGAGTGCATCAACCACCTTATTTTATTTCCCTTTGATATGCTTGATATCAAAGTCATATTCGCACATAAACTCCAGCCATCTGATTTGCCTGACATTTAAAGTCGGCTGATCAAATAAATACTTCATATCGTTATAGTCTATTCTCAACTCGAATCTTTTGCCCATGAGGTAATGTCTCCATTTCCTCAAGGCGTGGATGATTGTTGCCAGCTCTAAATCATGAGTGGCATAATTCCTCTCATGATCCTTCAACTTTTGGGACTCGTAACAAACTACAAATCCCTCTTGGCCGAGAACTCCTCCCAGTCCCTCCTTACACGCATCGGTGCACACTACATAATTCTTATTTGGATCTGCAATCTTCAGGATTGGAGCGCTGGTTAGCAATTGCTTCAATCACTAGAAGCTGCTCTCACATTCTTCAGTCCACTAGAACTTCTTCTCCTTCCTTTGCAAGGAAGTGATAGAATGAGCTATCCTTGAGAATATGGCTATAAACCTTCTATAGTAGCCTGCCAGACCCATAAAAGATCTAACTTCCGCCACATTCCTTGGCAATGACCATTCTCGAATGGCATCAACCTTTTCAGGATCCACAGCGATCCCTTCCTTTGATATAATGTGCCCCAAGTAATGAATCTTCCTTTGATAAAATGAGCACTTGTTCAGTTTTGGGTATAGCTGGTGTTCTCTCAACACCTGCAGCACCATTCTCAGGTGTTGCTCATGTTCTTCCTCTGTCTTGGAATACACCAAGATATCGTCCAAGAAGACTATGACAAACTTGTCCAAATAATCTCTGAACACTCCATTCATTAAGCACATGAAAACAACAGGAGCATTGGACAGCCTGAACGGAACCACCGTGAACTCATAATGACCATACCTTGTTCTAAAGGCGGTCTTCCTGATGTCCTCATCATTTATTCTCATTTGGTGATATCCTGATCAGAGATCTATTTTTGAAAATATTTTTGCATCCTTCAACTGATCAAAAAGATCATCGATCCTTGGCAGAGGATACTTGTTCTTGACAGTTACCTTATTCAACTGTCGGAAATCAATGCACAACCTCAACGTCCCATCTTTCTTCTTCACGAATAGGACCGGGGCACCCCACGGTGACACGATGGGGTGAATGTATCCCTTCTTTAGTAGCTCTTTGAGCTGTAATTGCAACTCTTTCAGCTCTGGCGTACTCATTCTACAAGGAGCCTTGGAAACTAGAGCTGCTCCAAGCATCAAATTTATAGAAAAATCGATGTCCCTCTTCGGAGGTAGTCCAAGTACCTCCTGAAATACATTCTTAAACTATTTGAGTACCTCGTGCTCTTCCAAATTCGAGACTACATCTCGGGATGCTTCTTCCACCCGAGCTGCAAATAATTGACAACCTTTCTGGTAACATTTCTTCAGCTGCATGGCTGAGATTTCCCTAACAACCATGGCTCTAGGAATTCCTTGAACTGTTATCTGATTTCCCTCTTCGTTCAGGCATGTAAACCTCTTGTTACGGCAATCCAGAAGGGCATGGTGTTGGTCCAACCAGTCCATCCCAATTAAGCAATCGTATGAGCCTAAAGGCAAAATGTTCAATTCAGCCTTAGTGCTCATTCCTTTCATGTCTACTGAATAGGACTTAACCAATTCAGTGACCTTCCTTTTGGTTCTTGTGGCCAACTTCAGTAGCCAAGACTTTTTCATGTTTGCTTCTTGTTAAATGCAAACTTTCCACCACTCTAGGATCTATATAACTATGGCTAGCCCCTGAATCAATTAAAATAACAACTGGTCGGTTGTTGATCGTACCTTCCACTTCAATCATGTGGGATTGAAATTCTGCTTGTTTGTTGTCTAGGGCTACGTAGATCCTCGACATTCTGCTACCCATATCCTCCACTGTTTCAGCTTGCTGAACAGTATGGACAGTTCTCACTTTATCTTTTCTATGGGGGCAGTCTCTGTACCTATGATTCCCTTTACATCCCCAACACTCCATAGGTGGCGATCTTGGCATCTGCTCACTCCCTTCAACTTTCCTGGGCTCTCTAAAAGAGGACTATTCCTGAAAAAGGGAGGCATTTTTCCCTTCTGCCTTTGTTCTTTCTTAAACCTCTTCTGGTCATCCCAAGCCTTTCGAAAGGTAGGCTTTTCTCTTTGTTGTTCGTATAAGCATTTTGCCCTTCTTATGGTTTCTTTCATGGTCTTAGGATCGCCATATTGAATCTTGTCACCAATGGAAGGTGATAGTCCACTCAGATACCTCTGAATTTTGACAGCCTTATCTTTGATGAACGGAACATACTTCAGTAGTTCCAGAAAACTTTGTTCATACTCATCAATGGTCATGCTGCCCAACTTGAGTTCGAAGAACTCCTTCATCTTTCTATCATAGTATCTTTTGGTCAGGTATTTCTTCTCGAAATACCCCTTAAACTCCTTCCACGTGACCTCTTTCTCTCTGATGTGTTTCACCTGCACCAACTGATCCCACCACATGGATGCTTTTCCTTTCAGTTGGTACATTGCAATTCTTCCTTCTGCATGGGCAGAATAATTCTGCAGTTGGAAGTATTTCTTCATACCCAACAACCATGTTTCGACATCTTCTTCCTTCTTATGTTCACCATTGAATATAGGCGGTTTAATCTTCTTGATTTCCCTTTCAATTCATCCCTTCCAGATTTTCGGTGTTTTTTGGTAGGGGATGGGCTTGAACTATTGTGTGTCTCCTTGCCAGAATGCTTCGGGGAGAGACGACAATGTCTGCTACCACTCCTCGATCTTCTTCTGCTCTCAGGGGTTCTGACACTTCTTGATCTGCTTGTGTCACTCTCTTTTTCCAATTTATTTTCTATTCTTTCCAGGCTCTTCAACATTTTAAAGTTGAATTCACCCTGTCGATCCCTGATTTTCATGAGCTTTCAGCTATCAGCTCGGCAAGCCTGGGAATCTTTCTACAATTTTTCAACGAGTTTCATCATGCGTCCCTCTTTATCTATCTCTTTTCCATGCCCAATAAAGTTTGTTCCTTCGACTTCCAAGTTGACATCCTTTCCTCCTCTTTCGTCTTCTGTTTCGAAGGCAATCTGCACCTCTTCCAATTCCATACTTGGCGTCAGTTTTCGGTTGTCTTGACATTCGTTGAACTCTACACACACAACGTGCAGTCAACCAAAGTTTGTCAGGCCCTTAAACCTTCAAGAAAACTTACAACATTCATAAGCCAATGTGAACAAGAAAAACGTTTTGACTTCACAAAGTTTTTTGAGCTCTATCCGGCTCTGCAAATTCCGGGACTTCGAAACTTCGGAATCTCGGTCCATGAAGATCCAACAGTTAAATCTTCGTAACCAAAGTCACCCTTTCGCAACTCACGATCTCGCGAGTTCGTGAGTCAAAGACCCTCGACTCATTTCCTCCAAACACCAATACCCGAGATGTGATACAAGTATGGCTCCCTCCTCGCTAGTGCCTGCTACACATGACCATAGGCTAGGGCTAAGTGCTAGCACTTATTTTCCAACTCGCGACTTCGTGAGTTGGAGTGTTGAGCCTTCGTGCTCCTCCTTTGCGAATTCCGAAATTGCGAATTACTTTATTCTTCAGGCCCACAGCACAGTTGTTGCCCTTCACCACAGTGGCACATGGTACATTCAGGAGGGTCCATGCCACCTTCAATGACGTCTTTTGGTCCCACCACTCTCGCCTGTATTCTCGACTCACTGGCACGTGGTACACATTCATGCGCCCACATCCATTCTAAGCAAAATCCAACGGTTAGGTCCCCTCTCAAATCTATGGCGCAGATCTTTTTGGCGTTTCTAGGTTTTCGAGCATCAGGAGTTCGTGCACCCCACATCTCGAACTTCCATCTGTCGAAATCTGGAAAAAAATACGGTTTACTCCTCTGCTGAATCGAATGGTCAACTCCCTTCCTACAGTCTACGGTGTAGATCGTTTCGGGATTTCGGGTTTCAGGTTTTTGGAGGTGTTCACCTCCCTCACTTCCGATCTCCCAACTTTGCGAAATCCGAAAGGTTTCGCGACTAACTCAAGCGCGACTCCACCAGATCTAATGGTCGAGCCTTCCTCCCAGATCTACCATGTAGATCTCCACGGTTTTTTGGGTTTTCAAGATTTTGCGTATTGTGATTCCCACACTCCTGTGCATTTCAAAAGGGATTTTAATCCCTGCGCACATTTTTCAAATTCGACAATCACGAGGGTTCACCTTCCCTCTCGAACAGATCCTAAGGCTCCAGCACTGTTGGTGTGGATTCCTCTCTCCCTGTGGCCATAGACCACACCGGCTGCGGTTTCACACACCGCTATACCTCTTGAGCTTACCAGGGTCCGAAATTGGTCCTCCAAACACAATTTCTCCTCACACCCTCGGTCCAAAGACCACTCAACTAGCCCATCTAAGCTCAATGTCGAAACCTTGGTTCTGATACCAAGTTGTAGCACCACTTTTCACTCACTACTGTGTAGGTGTTACTACGCGGAATAACAACATTCTCACTCACAATTAATCACATGCATTCAAAAGAAGTTAAACACATTCAACGCAAAGTAATCGTACGATTTACTGCGATAATCAACAATCAATACTATTTAATATCAATTCATATACACAATAGAATACATGGTGATTATAATACACAGAGATACAGAAACATAATTAAAGCATCATCTGGTACTTATCTTTGAACAATGGTAGATTCCACCAACCAAGTACATGCCTTCTACGAACCTCCCAGCGTTAGACCGCACTGCTCATCAGCTTAACAGTGGGTCATCCCCGAGTTGGGACTAAGCTCCACCCCAAGGCAAGGAATCCTAGGCTAGGATGAGGTTACAGGGAAACAACACACAGCCACAAGGATGGGATTCTCTCCTAGGAACCTCTCACGCTCACTGCCCATAGACCCTCATTCCCCACATGCCTGTTCCACCCCAGGAGTATACACCTTCTCTGTCACCTGGACAGTCCTTCGGCTGCTAACTTCCCTTGCCTTGGGTTACAGCAACAAGTTGGACCGGAAGTCTCCGGGCTCTGTGGCAACTACAAGGTTCCTTCCAGGAGTTCTCTCCTTCCTCTGTACACTCTCTCTCCTGGAGAGAGTGTTGCTCCACTGGCCAACAAGCCACACGCAGTCCAACACTGCATGGCCACAACAATCAACAGGGAAAACTGACGCGGATATCCTACAGGCTCAACAATGGTCGAATGGCTCACGGTCACGACTTTGGGATAGAGACCCCACACACAAGCTCGATCTCAGATAGAGGATACACACGGATTCTCCAGACAAACACAGGTTTTTTCAGTTCAGAATATGTACGAGGTTTTTCTGTAGAGGTTGGATCCATCGTACTGCTCAGAGGTCGTATCCACTTAGGTCATTGGGTGGAATGGAGGAGAACCCCCATCACGTCTCATCTTCGCCATTTTATTTGCATGGGTCAGGGCTGACACTTGTTGCCCTGGAAACTGCATGCGTTTACCCAGCACGCATCACCTTCCTCGTGGTTAGGAACTTAGGATAAAACATGAAATGTTCATGCCTTTTTGGAATAATATTAAAATATTATTCCCAAGGTTGAAGCCCCCTAGGCTTAACACTTAGCCCATTTTCCCACCTTCCAGCCCCTAATCCCTTTCCTTCTTTGTGGAAGCTTAGTCCCCCTTCACTCATTCATCGTGGTCGGTCTACACCTTGCGGTGTTTACAAATTTTTATTAATTTGTTCTGTGTGATTACATATACAACAACAGGCTCCTAGCCTTCAACACTTAGGCTCCCTGGCCTAACAAACACATAAGCCACCAACTTATAAAAACTTGGCTCACCAGCCTATAAAATATAATTACAATTCCTTCCAGAACATGATTTACAACAGAGCTCGACCTTGGGGACACTACATGACACATGATTGGTACATACTTGGTACATGGTTGGATGCACTTGTTTATGGTATAGGTTGATTACAGGTTGTTTGGTACAGGTTGGTGCATGGTTGATGCACTTGTTTATGGTACAAGTTGATTACAGGTTGAGGTACATGTTGATGTATGGTTCAAATTTATTGGTACAGATTTACAGCGGTATATCTCACAGTGATAGTTTGACAGTGGTTCCATCATTCTACTTCTACTTCAGGGTGGCAGGACGGGGCAAGGACAGGTGGTTGTAGCCGGAAAACGTAGGGGGTTGTAGCCTCCTTTTGGTTGTAGCCAGAGAATTGGGGAGTTGGAGCTTCCCTCAGGTTGTAGCCTATGAAACTAGGGGGTTGGAGCCTCCTTCCAGTTGTAGCTGGAAAAAAAAGGAAGTTGGTGCTTCCAATGAATGTAATTCTTCAAGACATATAAGAAAAAACATTCTATGGTTTTCTCCCGATTTGGGTTTCCACGTAAAACACTGGTGTACTGTGTATGTATGTGATTGTTTATTTCTTACTGCTCATTATTGGATAATAATTCTACATTGATATAACAATTGAAGAAAAAGGATTATAATTACTCTATTACTAATTCACCCCCCCTCTCAGTAATCCAACAATAGCAGGAGAATTAAAGAGTCAAAGCTCAAGTGGACAAGGTTGCCCCTTTACAAGAATTTCCCTTAATCCAAACTTGTTGCTAGCTAGCTAAAACTGGTTGTAAAAATCCCTCCCTTAAATGCGTGCAGGTATGAACACTAAGAAAAATATATGATGAAGGGATACCCTGTAATGGTCTTTGAAAACTGGGTTGAAACAACCCGATTAAACTGTCAGAGGAGGCAGGGGAGAAACAATGTAGTTTGAATAGCGTCTCTAGGTACCACACCACACATGTAGAGGATAAGGCCTGCTAGGATACTATGAGCTCAGTGGCAATGGCAGGAAAATGTATCAAAATCAATAGACAGGTGGTGAGATCTACAGGTTTGAATGGAGGGAAAAAACTGATAGGATGGTGTGAGGAAACATCTCCTCCAGCTATGCAAGCACGATAATTACAAAAATTCAGAGCGTTAATTCTCCTTGAAATTGATATGCAGAGGAGGAAAAACGCAGAATACCTATGGAATAAAGATAGTTCGAGGCCTCAACAAAATATTAGGAAAGAGCCACAAGCAATTCGGCCTTCGAATCCACCTCAGCATTAGATCTGGCAGCGCTACTGCCAACTGGTCAGAATTGGTAGTTTGCGCAGCGCAATAGTTTGAGTCTTTCAAAATTCAAAAACCGTTATCAGAGCTCATAAATATGAAATCCTGAAAGCATCTTTTAAATACCTCTGGCACTGAAAACAAGGAAGAGATGACATCAACATCATAACCACAAATCATGGTAGACTATGATGGACATGGAGTGCGCTACGGAAAATCCTGATGAGTTGGCAGTGCTTCATTTCAAAAAATGATTGGACAGTAAGCAATGGACAAAGGGGACAGCAAGGTGAGGCTACGAGGGCATGAGTGAGGAAGATGGCATGTCAAATCAAGCTTATCGTGGGGTGAGTCGATCCTAGTGTCAAGTCATGAAGGGAATCAAAAGATTAGTCATGAAAAAATGGTCGTAAGTCAAAAATTTGTGTGAGGATCAAAACATAAGTCATGACTTAAAAATTTATTTATCAAGGGGACTTAAACAAACACACTTTTCAAGGGGACAAGTAAAAAATTAAAATCTAAGGGCTTAAAAAAATATAAAACTAAAGGCTAAAGACCCAAGGCAACTTAGTGTGATAACACCATGGTAGACGAAAAGAAAGATGATGGAGTAGGAGATCTTATTAAAATGTTTCTCAAGGAATCTCTAGATCGACAAAGGAACAAAATGATGGACAAATTCGCACAGATTCTTCGACAACTGCCCACAGGAGAAGCATATTCATTAAGCGGCCATGCAACCCCCTTCAAGGTATAGGTAAATTTTGATATTCCATTATTTGAAGGACTGATAGATGCGGATGTTGTAGATAAAGGGTTGAATCTGCCCGAAGAATATTTTTCAGTCCATAATTTTTCTAATAGGGAAAAGATCACTTTTGCACTCCTCAAGGTCGTTCCCCATGTTAAAGACTGGTGGGATACTTACTCTAAGAAAAGGGTTGTGGAGGAATCTACAATATTTGTGGTGGCCCCTACATGGGATTCCTTCCGGGATGCCATTAAAGAACAATACTACCCTGTTGGAAGCTACAAGGACCAGTACACCAAATTGACCATCCTACGTCAAGAAAGGGACTAAACAATACCAGATTTCACCAATATTTTCCATACCCTATGCACCAAATTAGGTATCAAAGACTCTGAGCGTCATCTCGTGCTCAAATACCATGACTATTTGCATAGATACATTCAAGTAAAAATGGAGTTCCTGGACATCGCCTCTTTGGGCACGACTTATGGATACGATGTCAAGATCGAACAAAAATTTAAGCAGAAACGACGAGAGTTTAGATCTGCAAACTCCTCACAGCCGAAGCAAGTAAAAGGTAGTCCCAACCCACACAGTAAGGGACAAAGTCGAGATGGTCGCCCTCAGGACAACTAGTCCAAGCCGCAACACAAGAAGGGCAATGAGAAGATGAAGAAGGACACAGGAAAATGGTGCGAGTACCATAAAAGTCCTTGGCATAACACCAAAGAATGCCACTCCAAGAAGTCCCTCATGGCCGAGATGAAGGCTTCTGAGTCAGAGGCCAATTCTGATTCCGAGTCAAATCCTGAAGGAGGGAAGCGGATTATCGATGATGAACCCAGTGCCACTGTTGCTACCACCAAATTTTGGCCGAGCGAACCAAAAGAACCAGAGGAAGGGGAACACCTCTTTCACTCACATATCTGGTTCAAAGGGTCTCTGATTCATTTCATTGTCGACAATGGTAGTCAAAAGAACCTAATTTTAGTAGAGGTCATCGAGCGATTGGACCTGCCAACGACACCGCACCCACAACCCTACACCATCAGCTGGCTTCGCCAAGGAAGAGATCTTTGTGTCAGCCAACAATGTCATCTACCTATGACCTCAAGCCTTTCAAAGATGATGTACTGTTTGATATTTCTCCCCTTGAAGTTTGTGATGTTCTTTTAGGACAACCATATTTGTATTTCTCCCCTTGAAGTTTGTGATGTTCTTTTAGGACAACCATATTTGTGGAAGCATCATGATGTGTATGAGTCTAGACCCTGTAGTGTTATTATTACTTTGGGTAGACAATTGTACATGATCCCAGAGGTAGTGTCGCCTACTGCTATTTCTTTAATCTCGGCTAAGAAATGCAGTAAGGTCATTTCACAGACCGAGAAGTTCGTCTTCTTTGTGATCTGTGCTCATAGTAAGCAAAAGGTCGTCGCCACATCCATGGCCTCTACACAGTGCCTCTCTTCATAGCAAAAACAAGTGGACAGGATCGTGGAATAATACAGAGACATCTTCTCCTCACCTACAGGGGTACCAACACATTGCCAAGTCAAACATCCAATTGATCTGACCCCTAGTGCACCTCTACCTAATAGACCAGTCTATCGGTGCTCACTGATGGAGAATGACAAAATCAGGCCTCAAATCTGAGAGCTTCTTCAAAAGGGGCACATCAGACCGAACTCCTCCCCTTGCGTAAGCCCAATTGTACTGGTGTAGAAGAAGGACGAGACTTGGTGACTCTGCATTGATTACAGAGCCTTAAACAAAATCATAGTCATGAACCACTACCCCATTCCCAGGATTGATGACCTTCTTGACCAACTCAAGGGGGAAAATTTATTCAACAAGATTGACCTGAAGTCTAGCTACCACCGGTTTCCCATCGAATCAACTGATGTTTGGAAGACAAACTTCAAGTCTAAATGAGGTCTCTACGAATGGCTAGTCATGCCCTTTGGCTTAACAAATGCACCAATCACTTTCATGAGGTTGATGGACGATTTATTGAGACCCTTCACCAAATCCTTTGTGGTAGTATATTTGGATGACATCCTCATATTCAACAAAACATGGGAGGATCACATGGGGCATACTCAATAGGTTTTGAGCACTCTGTGACAACACAAGCTTTATGCCAACTTGGAAAAAAATCTCTTTTGGCATGAACAAGGTCCAATACCTGGGATACATTGTTGATGACCATGGGGTACATGTTTATCTAGCTAAGATCCAAGTCATCCATGATTGGCCAGCCCTGACCAAACTGACCGAGCTTCAGAACTTCTTAGGACTTGCCAATTTTTACCGATGATTTGTGTTGGGATTCTCCCATATTTCCTGGGCCCTCAACCAAGTGACTGAGGGAAGTGGTAGGGCCAATTTCGTGTGGGGGAAGGAGAAACAATGATAATTCAAAGATCTAAAACATCGTTTGTGCTCAGGTCTAGTACTTTCCTTGCCCGATCTTTAACAACCATTCGAGATTGAGACTGATGCATCTGACTATGCTATTTGTGTAGTTCTCACTTAGCACAGGCATCTGCTGGCATACCATAGTGAGACACTCTCCAATACTATCTGGAAATACCCCACCTATGACAAGGAAATGTATTCCATTGTACAATCTTGCCGTCAGTGGAAACATTACATTATGGGGAAAGAGATGATCATACACACCGATCACAAGCCTTTGCAGTTCATACAGACACAGGGAAAATTGCAGAATGAACACCATCAGAAGTGGTCCACCTACATGCAACATTTCCATATCAACATCAAGTATAATATAAGTATCTGCAATCATGTCACTAACTTCCTCAGTCGGCCTCTTGTGGCTGCACTTACCACTGTGCTCCATTCCTGTGGACATGAAACATCAGAGTGGCCCCAAATTTACTAGCAAGATCCGGACTTCACCACCACATATCAACTCTTGGGTACATGTGCCACTGTCACTGATTTTCACATTCAGGACGGACTCTTATGCCACCTGAGCCATCTCTGTGTTCCTACAAGTGAGAGTGCAAAGATGAATTGGGAAGCCCACTATAGTTAGGTGGCAGGACATTTTGGCGTAGAGAAAACTGTGGTCGTTCTTCAGAAACATTTTTATTGGCCGAAACTTCGACAGGATGTCAACAAATATATCAGATCTTGCATTGATTGTGCCATTTACAAGCCGACCATTAAGAAGTAAGGCTTATACACCCCTCTTCCTATTCCTGAGAATCTGTGGGAATCCATCTCCATGGATTACATGTCTAGTTTTCCATCCACCAAGCATGGAAATGACTGCGTGTTTGTGGTCATTGATTGGTTTTCGAAGATGGCTATCCTCACCACCTGTAAGAAGAATTTCACAATGACAGATACTGCCAAGCTCTTCTTTGAATGAGTTTGGGTTCACTTTGGGATACCACAGACCATCATCTATGACTGAGAAAATAGGTTCCTCATCACCTTTTGGTCAAGTCTCTGGTCTCTGTTGGACACCAAGCTCAAAAAATCCACTTCTTTCCACCCCCAAACTGATGGCCAAATTGAGGTTGTCAATCGGATGATTGTGCACATCCTACACATGTACAATTCTAAGCATCCTTGTACATGGGACAAGAGTATCCCATATGTCCAACACAGTTACAACATGGCTCTCCATAGTTCCACCAACCATATCCCATTTCAAGTGGGTCTGGGATTCCAACCCTTGGGACCCATTGATGTTGCACTTCCTCTTGCCACCGCATAGACTGAATCAACCAGTATGATATCGACAAAGAAACCAAATTCATTGAGCGTATTGAACACATCTGCCAACAGGTCCAAGAGATTTTGCAGAAATCCAATGCTAAGTACAAGCAGTGCCATGATAAACAAATCCAATGCTAAGTACAAGCAGTGCCATGATAAACACAAGGTACCACACTAGTTTCAGGTTGGCAGCAAAGTCTGGTTACATTTGCAAGAGTGTCTCATTGGGCCCCATTGGAAGCTTTGACCACTTCGTTATGGGCCTTACACTATCACCAAGGATGTGGGTGTTATCACCAATTATTGTCTCGAGAAAAAGAGTATCCAAGTCCGCGACCTACGCAAGAAGCACCCAACGCAAAACTCAAAAAAATTTCCTTTTTCGGACTTAAAATATAAGCAGGCGGGTGGCTTTAGTTTTTAGCGGCGAGCATCCATCTATAGAGAAGATTGATGGTCATCAAGTTTCAGGACCATGAAATTTTCCCAGGGGGTTTAACGTAGAACAGAGGCTGGAGACAGAGTGGCCATATTCCATGAGAAAATCTGGGTTGTCCAACCAAGGGACACGCGGTGTGCAATTAAGAACCGTCGTGGTTTCGGCTACCGGGACTTTGAAGGCCAGGGTCACTCCTCCCTTGCAGTTGAAATCATCGCTTGCAGTTGAAATCATCGAAGAGAGAAATGAAAAATCCCCGAGGCTTGGGCCCATGGTCTTGGTGCCTGGTCACAAGGAAGCAAAGTGGAAAAGGCGAGCCTAAAGGAGGAGGGCACGTGGTAGGATATGATCCACAGATGAGGCCTTTTGGGAAATTCATGATGAGGGGTGTCAATGATGGGTCATCCCACTATAAAGCAAAAGATCTCGGCTTCCCATCCAGGGACAAGTGGAAGCTAGCCAAAATTTCAGGAGTCGGGTGGGATTTTGATGGCATAGAATAAAGAGCTCCCAGTGGGTGAATCCCCAAAATGAGTGTTAAGGTGTATGCGGATCTAGGCAGTCGAGAGTTGCGTGCCTGAATCTATGGCCCAGATTAAATTCTAGACCCCCCTTGCTATTCTACCTTTAGCAAGGGGGGGGGGGGGGGGGGGGGTCTGGAATGATTGATATCAAGCGCGCAATTTTGAAGGGATGGATTTATTGTGCTTAGATCTGTGGCTGAGGATTGATTTCGGACCCCCTTGGCCATTCTACCTTTAATAGGGGGGGGGTCCGAAATGAGGCAGTTTTGTGTGGGCCCCCATTAAACCACTTACTGCCTCCATTACCATTTTTTCTCCTCTTACCACCCTCGCCTCCCTATGACATGTTTCCTCCACATCATCTCTCTCATCCCTCTGTCACTTCTCCCACTCTCCCTCCTACCCTTCACCACCGCACACCTATCCCTCCTCCTTCAGTTTGCCTATTCTAATGACGTGTTCTCCTCCCTAACCAATCTCTTTCCACCACCTATCTCCTTTTCCTTCCACATCCTCTTCCCCCTATGCCAACCTTTCTGACCCCCGTGCCACTCCACCTGTGTTCTTTCCATATTCCCGTGACACTTCCCGTCTGGTGTTCTTTCCATATTCCCGTGACACTTCCCGTCTGGTCCCATAAGCCTCCATCTCTTCGCCACCTAGTGTTTCCACCTCAAAATGCCCTCATATCACCTTCACTTTGTTGGCACCATCATCCTCCCTATCATATCCTTGTCCATGTCTGCCAGAGTGGCCCCCTTTGTAGTAGTCTAGCAAAGCAACAAACAACCAAAGACAGTCTGCCACGACTACCAGGTGTAGAGTTGACCAAGATCCTTTAGATCTCAATGAAGAAGTTATTAAAGTTGGTGGAGGTGGGTGAGACATCATTTGCTCCCTTAAATGGAAAACCAGAAAAGAACAGGACGTGGGAAAATACTATCATCCTATCTGACAAAGATCACATCCATCAGAAGATTGCATTGGCAGTATGACCAACATCTACATGCGTAGCCTGAAAAGGAAGCTCCTCAACGTCAATAATTGATTTCATGACATGATCATGTCTTAGACATCCGAGCCAGTCTAAGTATATGTAGGCATTTTTTTCC
>CBVK0100069196.1:0-15005 GCA_900067695.1 Picea abies
CCTTATCTTGCCCCTTTACAAAAATATTATTATTTTGCACATAACAGAAACCCTAAAAACATGATGTCACCCCCTTCTTGGGCAACGTTTGGCACTTTTGGTCAATTCATTGAGTTGGAGAAGGAAACGCTAGGCCTCCAAAGGCCAATGGTCTTCAATCCATGCCTTTCTTCCATGATCCAAGGGTTCTTTCCTCCAAAACGTGCCAAGTGTCCTCAATCAGCACCAAACCCTAGCCCTAATATGATGTCAAGCCCTCAAAGGTGATGTTTTGGCCTCCTTAGGCAAGTCGTTTGGGTGGTAGGGCCTAGGTGAGGTTCTCCATGATGTCTTCTAGGCCTCCAAAGGCATGTCTTCGTCAACCGACATGTGGGCCCTTGACATCCAACCTGTGGGCTTCAAGCCCCATGGAAGCCCAAGTTAGGCTTGTTCTTCCAAAATTGTCCAGCGATTGGGTCCTGCAAAAACAAATGGAAGTGCCCTCCAAGGATCTTAAGTCAAATGCATCATGATGAGAAAATCAAATCAATAAAAGAGCCATCTAAGCAAGCACATCCAAACCACCTCATCAAAATAAACCAATTCTCAAAGACCCTATGCAATTTGTTAAGTTTAGGTATGGGAAGGTTGACAAAATGACCTATTGGGTGAATTGTACCTCAATTTTAGGGGTGTTTCCCGAGGGGACCTCCTTCTAAGTCATGTGGATGAGGTGTCATGGATGGGGGGGAGACTTTTAGGCATGGGGTTCATGACATACAAGGGGTTGTAGTGTCTCATTTATGGGTGCCTTTGTAGAGGGTGTGGTGCACCTTCGTTTTCAATGTAACATTTTTCCAAGCCCATTTATTGTCTTTTATTCTTTTAGGATGTTTCCAGGTTGAAGCCAAGGTGAGGCTTCCACCTAAGCATGAAAAATTGTGCCCACCTTGACTCTACCTTGGCCACATCATGCTTCCCTAAGTTGAAAACGTGTGTGGGGATTCTACATAAGCAATAAAAATAGTGCCCACTTAAAATAAGTGGGCCAAGAAAGCCTCACTTTTCTTTTTCTCCCTAAGGGGGAACCGATGTTGTGGTCTTGTTCTCTTATGTGGTTTCCTTTTGCTTAAAGTTCAACAATCTCACATCCTAAGGATAATTTAAAAGGAACTTCAATCATAAACACCACAAAAGAAATCATAGTTAGTCTTTTTATTTTTGCAAAGCAGAACACTAGTTGTTAGATTAGCTTTCTTTTCAGCAATCTACTTTCAATTTTTGTAAATAAACCAATCCCCTCAGCTCCCCTACTTAGGCTTATGCCGAATAGGGGCTTGACAGTGTGGACTTAGTAATTATACAAACACTTTACTTTCTTGCAATTTCATTTCTTGCAAATAAATCTGTCCCCTCAGCTCCTATGATTAAGCTTTAAACTAAAAGGAGGTTGGTCAGTGTGGACTTAGTTTAATTAGAAAATATTTTATTTCTGCAATTTACTTTCAGTCTTTCAATTTAATTGCAAAATAAACCTTTCCCCTCAGCTCCTCGGTGTATGCTCTGAACCCATGCGATCCTACCTCGATCTGGGGAACTCATCAAAATCGAGGATGGTCAGTGTGGATTAGTATAACTAGGACAATCTCAAAAGAAGTTATTGTTTTATTTGGAAAACCGCATAAAGGGAGTGTGTGAAGTCAGACAAGATACCTTGGGCTTGTTTCCCCCTGTGTTGGACCTCTGGCACCTTTATTGAGTTTGTTGGTGAAGCCATTTGGGCTTCGGCAAGCTCTCTGCAAATTTCCATGCTAAGGGATAGCCTCTTGAGAGGCAACATTTTAGATTAAGTTTTATTTTCAAGTATTGTACTTTCACAAGCACATTCATAATAATCTTCAATCAACACTTAATAAACTTTCGACATTAAGCAACTTCTAAAATTTACAAGCAACACATTTGCAAGACCCCACATTTCAACAACAACTTGACACACAGCATCTCGCAGCAATTTCAATTACATTTGGCACTGGTCTACACTATTTTGCTTATTCAAGTTATTTTGTATCATTTTTCATGTAAGTTGTATCTTTATGCAAATATCTTGAATCTTGAATGCTTTTACTTTCAATCTTAAGCAAATCTCATTTTACATGTCATATATGTTGCTAGTGTAATCTCAATTATATGTTGTTGATGTAATCTCATTTATGTATCTTGTTATTGTTGTTGTAACAAAAACTCCTAGATTCTATTTCTTGTTCTTAGTTTAGATCAAGCCTTAGTTTTATGTTTTAGGGACTACCCCCCTTGGCTTCACTAGGAGTTCGCCTAGACGGAGGAGTCGAGGATCAGGTGACAGCACCTTGACTCGAGACTTGCCCCCAAGGACACACCCAGTGGATTAAAAGTGTTTCCACGTTAAACCCAAGTCGTGTATAAAGGCGGAAACAAGTCCATCTTCAAGGGATCACAATGCAATGATTGAGATGATCCGCTTACAGATAGAGAGGGTATTAAATATTGAATGAGAGTGATTTATGAGTAGTGAGTGAGGTTGGCTCACTTTTCATAAAAGCCACTATCTTTCAATTGAGCCAAGCTGAATAGAATTCTCATGTTGACATAGTTGTCTTATGATTGGCTTCCAAGTGTTGCTAAGCTTGAGACCATCATCTCTGTTTAGCATATTCCTCCATGTCTCTCACCCTTCTTATGTAGTGTTCTGCTCTCGGGATAAATTTTGCATTTTCTATACATTTTCTATGCAAATTGTTCCGCAAGGACTGATTTTCTCCAATAATTAGCAAATATCACCAATATCACCAGAGGTCTCCATCGTGAGTTATGGAGAGCCCTTTATACAATAATGCATAACTATCTACTCAGAACTTTAGCATATGCTTGACAAAATTTGAACCACTCCTTCAATGGTAGCAGCACTTCTCCACACAATCAACAAGACATTATTCCGGCACCTTAAGCAACCATGTTCTGATACCAAATGTTGGGATTAAATATGCAAGGCAATAAATCATTTAGACACATAAGCAAGGGATGCCAGGAGTTTACAATGGAGAAACCCCGTGAGGGGAAAATTCTAAGCAATCATCACATTACTTGTGTGTATTTTCAAATGTAAAATATGTCCCTTTATATAGAATAGGTGACCATAACAAATATGTCATTGGATATTGGCTGAGAATTCCATTCAACCATCTCCATAACAATCTCTTGTAATCTCTCCAATAATCTTCATCCCTAACTTCTCGCATTTTTCTTCATGATTGTTTCATATGTAGACTTTTATGCATAGTCTACTACATTACATATTACATAGTATTTATCAAGCATCACAAGTAGCAGTTATTCATTCAAATCAGTGATAAACACATGATGATTTGTGGTGGTAAAATCAGACCCCCTAACAGCACCCTCACTCATTGTTCTTGAACACCTGCATGCTGCAAATACCTCCTTGAAAACAGTGCGCAGGCTTCTGGTAATATACCTCATAATGCCACCTACCTTGTTGGAAAGAGAATAGAGGAACAACGCTCCAACAGCAGCTTTCCAAATTGAATTTGGACAAATGGATAGCACTCTCATCATGATAAAACTAACAAAAGCAGGAGTGCCCTTACCTTGGGTCAACTTGTCACTCATCAAATATTGTTATTATACTATAAAACAATCGAAAAGGGACTCGCTTGCCCTTCAAGCAAAGTCTGAAATGATTTCCTGTAAATATTTGACTTTGCTTAAAACTTAGGAGACTTCAAAATATTATGTGTCAAGAGAGATCACTAGGTGTGTATCACCTAATGGCTTGCCAAGAATCTAAACCTATCACTCCAAGTAGGTACCTTGCATGGAGATTCGTGTAACATGCCTCGAGATCCGTGACATTGCATTGGGATCCTAATGTTGCATTGGGAACTGTGTACACATTTTTTATCATATCCACGTGCATTGGGATCCATGTAATTTGCCTCGGGATCCATGTATTTCAATTGGATACATGTCACAGCTTTGGGATCCATGACAGTGCATTAGGCCATGACAAGGATGACACATCATCAAACTTGCCACATGGACCACTCAAAGTGGTCCTTGCTTAGTTGGACATGTTACTCACGCACATGCATTATTATTCTCTCCTTGCACCACATGTGAGAGTTTATTGATGCATTTGGGAACTCCGAGGAGGTAGCTACAGGTTGTTGTGGTGCTTACAGGTGGTTATGTTGAGGACAAGATGATGTGGCATTGACCACAATGTTTTACTTAATGAGCACCCTTGTTGACGAGGCCACACATGTTATCACACCTTGGATTCTACCTTGGACATCCCACATGTGTCGGGTGATGTCACACACATGGAGGTTTTTACTTCTTGCTTTGTCCACTTCCTTGCTCTTAGGAGTTGCTTGGAGGGGCACCTTAGTCCTTGGACCTTTGTTGACTCTTTTCACCCATTTTTGGGGATATTGCATATTTTATGAGAGGGCGCACTCTTTCTAGGCCCTTTAGTCCACACATGTGCCCCTTTATTGTTACATTTTGAGGGGACCCTCATGTATTGAAGGATTTTGAGGGTTACTTGTCCCCATTTCATGTATTTTTTGTTAAGTTTTTACTGCTATTATTAGGTTAATTCCAAATTATATGAGCGTTTAATGCATTTCCAAAAACAACAGCATAAAGAGGATCACTGAAAGAAACACAAGCACAAGGTATGCAGAATTTTATCCTAGGAAACCCTCATGGGGGAGAAAACCCAGCAAAAACTTCCTCAATAATAGATTGCCAAGACTAAGACCAAAACACCAAGAATAAACTAAGACTGAGCATGTGCCTCTCTTCTCCTTCCTCCTGCAACTGCAACTGCCTTCAAAATATGCACACTAGATGAGTGAGTGTGAGAGTGTGTAAGTGAGGCACCATCCTCACATATAAATATTAGTTGAGAAGGCGCTAGGGTTATGTCGCTTCACATGGTAGGGTCGGCTTCTTCTAGAAGTGGATAAAACCACTTTATAAACACTAAGGGCCAACTTTACAAATACCACCATATAAATATCGTTTGACCAATCCACAAAAGGGGATTTGGTCTTATACAAGACCCGACATGATCAATCCGCAAAAGGGATTTTATCTTATACAAGACCCAACATGATCAATCTGCAAAAGGGGATTTGATCTATAATATAATTAGAATATTCTTTGAAGTTACATTATTTCAACACTCCCCCTTAACGAGAAGGGTATTCTACTGACATGACCCAATACAACATCATCAAGAGAAGGACAAGGCAGCATTATCATCAATATCTGGAACACTGACTAGCACATCTATAAATCATCAGAAGCTTTTTCTCATCATCAATATCATCATCGTTTACAGCATGGAGCTGGAGTAACATCATCATCAGCATGAAGCTAAAACATCAATATCAATAGCACGAAGCTAGAACAACATCATCCACAGCACAAGGATGGAACAACAACATCATCAACAGCACGAAGCTGGAACAACAACATCAACAACAACACGAAGTTGGCACAACAACATCATCAACATGTAGCAACAGAATGAGGCAGGTGTAACAACAACATTTGTGGTACTCTGACAGACCGTCCTTACCGGACCTTCGGGATCTGCCCAAGAATCATAAGATTCCCTAGCATATAAAATCCTAACAAGCTACCACGTGGTACTCTAACAAGTCGTCTTTATCGGACCTTCGGGATCTGCCCAGGGATGATCAATCCCCTAGGATAAAAAATCCTAATGGAGCTATCTGTTGTTGGTCAGGATACCATAGTATCATCAGCATCACTCCCCCTTTCGAGGGAGGTCCTTTCAGGCTACACCAAGCTTGTCTCGGAAGTACTCAAACTTCACACAAGACAGAGGCTTGGTCAACACATCTACAACCTGCTAATATGTGCCAACATATTGGAGCTATATAGATCCCCTCTACACCATATCATGAATATAGTGATACCAAATCTCTATGTGCTTCATCTTATCATGGAACATTGGGTTCTCCGTCATCTTTATACAACTCTAGTTATCACATAGAATCACAGTGGCTTCCATCTACAGATCGAACAGACCTATCAACAACTTCCGAAGCCATATGACTTCACAACTGACGGAACATGCTGCAATGTACTCTGCTTCTGTCGTGCTGAGAGCAATACTAGATTGCTTCCTGCTTTGCCATGAAGTCATGGCTAGCCCCAAACTGAAACAACATCCTGAAGTGCTCTTTCTGTCTGAAGCACTTCCAGCCCAATCTGAAGCAGTATAACCACACAGTCTGAAATCATGATCTCCAGTATAACAGAGACCATAATCCAACGTACCCTTAATGTATCTCATCACATGCTTTGCAGCTACAAGGTGAACATGTCTAGGCTCCACCAGATAATGACTCAAGGTGTTCACAGCAAAGCATATATCTGGCCTAGTGTTCATCAGATACATCAACAGTCCAATAATCTGTCTGTATAGAGTAGCATCAACCAACTCTAACAAAGTATCAACCAGGAGCTTCAAATTATTTTCCATGGGTGTGTTCATGGCTTTACATTCCAACATGTCAAATCTCTTCAGTGTTTCAACTGCATACTTCCCTTGGTTAAGGAAGATCTTCTCTGAGCTCTACCAAACTTCAAGACCTAAGAAATAATGCATCGGGCCTAGATCTTTCATCTCAAACTCTGCAACAAGCTTCTTCTTGCAATCTATGATGAGCTTTTCTTCTCCTATCAAGAATAAATCATCCACATATAGTAGCAATATAACCGGCTCATCATTCATAACCTTGAAGTAAAAGTTAGGATTAGCTTTACTTTTGGTAAAGCCCAAGCTCGTCAAGAAACTATCAATTTTTCCATACCAAGCTCTAGGAGATTGCTTCAACCCGTATAGGGTTTTCATCAACCTGTAGACATGAGACTTTCTATCTTCAACTTCAAACTCTTGTGGTTGTTCTATATACACTTCTTCTTCAATAACACCATTTAAGAAAGTTGTTTTCACATCCATCTGGTGTAACTTCCACTTCATTTTGGCTGCAAGAGCTATGATGGTTCTGATAGAAGTGTATCTGGCTACAAGAGCAAATGTTTCTTCATAGTCAATACCTTCCTTTTGAAAAAAACCACGAGCCACAAATCCTGCCTTATGTTTTTCAATACTTCCGTTTGTTGCATGTTTTATCTTGTATATCCACTTGGAAGATACCACATCTGTGTTCTTCAGTCTGGGAACTACTTCCCATACATCATTCTTCATAATGGACCGGTATTCTCCTGTCATGGCGTCCATCCATTCTTTCTTTTGAACGGCTTCTTCAAAGCAAGTAGGTTCCTTTTCTACAAGATCAAACATCAAGGCCATATAGCTGGAGAATGGCTTAGGTTTGTTGCTTTGTCTCATGGTTCCTTCTGGGGCACCATACTTCTTTGCATCTTGAATAAGTTATCTTTCCCAAGATGGATTTCTCTTGTGAGAGATCGTCATACGAGGAGGTTCTTGAGATTCTCTCATATCATGATCTTCTGGAATCTCATCATCAGGGGTAACTGTCACTTCCTTCCCAGGTTTTGTAACTCTGGGAACTACAGATTTTTCTTCATATACTTCTTCAAGCTACCATTTCCTTGATCTTTTGAGTGTTGCTTCTTTATCAAAGGTTACATCTCTGCTGATCTCAATATGATGGTAACTTGGTATGTAAATTTTGAAGGCCTTAGAAACCTCACAATATCCAACAAATATTCCCTTCTTTCCTGAAGGATCCAACTTAGTTCTCTTTTCTTTTGGAATGTGTACAAACACTGGACAACCAAATATTTTGAGATGGCTTACTTCTGGCTTCTTTCTGGTGAACATTTCTTCGGGATTTTTGAATCCAAGTGCACTATGGGATAATCTATTTTGGACATTTACTGTTGTTCTTGCTACTTCAACCCATAAGTGCATTGGAAGATCATGATAGTGAATCATAGTCTTTACTGCTTCCATAATCGTTCTATTCTTTCTTTCTGCTACACCATTTTGTTGAGGATTATAGGAAGTGGTGAGCTCCCTCTTAATCCCGACATCTCTGCAAAAACTTCCAAATTCATTTGAAGTGTACTCTCCTCCATTGTTTGACCTAAGTATCTTGCTTTTCTTTTCGGAGAGGTTTTCTACCAAGGCTTTGAATTCTTTGAACTTTCCAAGTACTTCATCTTTTGATTTCAAGAAATAAACCCAAGTCTTACGAGAGTAAACATCAATAAAGGATACATAGTATACATACACACTTAGAGAGGTTGATGGCATTGGACCGCATACATCTGAGTGGACAAGCTCCAAGATTCCTTCTGCTTTATTGTCAATCTTTAGGAAAGGATTCTTTATGTTCTTTCCTTGTGCACATCCCTTGCATACACCTTCATGATCAACCTTTCATTCTGGTAAACCTATAACTACTTTACTTACATATGGTAAGGCTTTGTAGTTGATGTGAGTTAATCTTCTATGCCAAAGTTCACAAGGACTTTCAGTAGAGTGAGTCAAGGCTACATCTGAGTGACCTTTTAACTTGTACAAACCACCTTCTTTTGTTCCAATTGTTGAATTAATGTAACTGCAAAGTGTATTCTTATTATTATTTGATATATTATTCATTGGATCAATCCCCATTATAGATTGATCATGTCGGCTATTGTAAAAGGACCAAATCCCCTTTTGCGGATTGGTCATAATATAATTGTAATAGGCAGAAAGAGAAGTCGGCCCCAGAATATATCAAAGAGGCCTCAGAATATAATAAAGGTGGTTATAATCACCCAGTAGAAGAAGTCGCCCCTGCAAGTGAAGGGACACTCCCACACGTGCCAGTCTTGTATAAATAAGGAGGCTAGTGTCTCACTTAGACACACTTCACTTGCTCATTGAGAGACAAGTTTCGAAACTGGAGTTGGAGAAGACAAAGAGAGAGAGGCGCATCTTTAGGAGAGGACTTTCTGTATTTGCTTGAGTTATCTCTTGGCATTGTATTGGCTATCTATAATAAGGAAGTTTTGTTGGGTTTTCTTCCCCTAGAGGGTTTCCCAGGATAAATGTTGTAAATCCCCTTTTGCGGATTGGTCATAATATAATTGTAATAGGCAGAAAGAGAAGTCGGCCCCAGAATATATCAAAGAGGCCTCGGAATATAATAAAGGTGGTTATAACCACCCAGTAGAAGAAGTCGCCCCTGCAAGTGAAGGGACACTCCCACACGTGCCAGTCTTGTATAAATAGGGAGGCTAGTGTCTCACTTAGACACACTTCACTTGCTCATTGAGAGACAAGTTTCGAAACTGGAGTTGGAGAAGACAAAGAGAGAGAGGCGCATCTTTAGGAGAGGACTTTCTGTATTTGCTTGAGTTATCTCTTGGCATTGTATTGGCTATCTATAATAAGGAAGTTTTGTTGGGTTTTCTTCCCCTAGAGGGTTTCCCAGGATAAATGTTGCGTCTCTTGTGATTGTGTATTTCTCAGTGATCTTGTCTTATGTTGCTATTATCTATTGAAATGCAAAGAACTATAATAATGGCTTAAACATTAACATGGTATCAGAGCCAAGTTGAAGAAAGCATCTTTCACAAGAGTGAAAAACGTCACTGTTGTCGTACATGCAAATTAGGGCTTTTTGATGGTGAAGCTTTTCAACCCTAAAAACCACCTAGAAAAGTGCGCCCTCCCCCAAGGATTACTTTGGCACTCTCAGCGCACCTTTTCAGTGGCTAGATCTCTCGAAAAGTGAAACCCTAGTTTCACAAAGTACCAGAAGTACCAAAAAACCAGTGTACCAGAAGTACCAAAGGTGCCAGAAAACCAGAAGCACCAGTCCAGAAATCCGCAGCTCAAGTTTGGAGGAGCACAAGTTCGATTTTCTCAGATCCAAACACACCAGGCTACTTGCCTCAACCAAGCGCACCTCCTGGTAAGTTCAGAATTTGATTTTGAGCATTTCCATTTTTCAATCATTTTCCTAGCTCCAGGTAAAAGATGTCTGCAAGCACTAAGCTTGTTGACAAGCTGGAAGGTGTGGAAAACTTCTGTGCCTAGAAGTATAGGATTGGACTCGTTCTTGAAGAGAATGACCTAGCAAAATTCATCAAAGGAGAAATTCCGGAACTCGACGATGCTATAGAAAAAACCAAGCATCAAAAGGACACAATCAGGGCCAAAAGAATCATTGCAAAGACCACCTGATTCCTTATGTGTCATCCAAGAAGACTCTGAAAGAAATGTTTGATGCCTTGACCAGACTATATGAAGGAAAGAACATAAACCGGAAGATGAATCTAAGAACTCAACTAAAGAATACAAGGATGCAGAAAGGACAAACAATTCAGGAATATTTCTCCGGAATCTCAGAATTCAAAGAACAGTTAGAAGCGATTGGAGATACCTTAGACGAAGACAAACTCATAATGACGGCCCTAAATGGTCTCACAAGACCTTGGCATGCATTCATCCAAACGATATGTGCCAAAACGGAGAAACTAAAGTTTGATAGTCTATGGGAAGAATGCATCCAAGAAGAAATAAGAGTAGCTAACCGTGAAGAGCTACTAGCAAGAGATGATGATCAAGCCCTAGCTACTCACACCAAAAGAGGAAGGAAGAAACCCTACTTCCAAAAGGAGATTCGTAAAGGGCCTCAACCGCCAAACAAATTCAATAAGAAAGAATCTCATCCAAGGAGATTTCAGAAGAAAGGACAATGAAAGGAAAGAAATTACTCATCTGCTACCATTGTGACAAGATGGGACACATTGTGAAACTCTGTCCAGTCAGAGAGGAAGAATACAAGAGAAAACATAAGAGGCACCATGCCCATGTAGTCGAAGATGAAGAGCCACCCGCAAAGATGATAAGAGAGCATATCAAAGACCATGTCTTAATCTCGGCCCTCTCAGGATCTATAACACCTAGAGAGGACACTTGGCTCATTGATAGTGGTGCATCCAAGCACATGACGGGACAAAGAGACATTCTCTCTTGTATCTTAGAAAAGAAGTTTTCTCAGAAAGTGACACTTGGAGATGTTTACCAATATCCCATCAAGGGAGTGGGAGAATCAAACTACAAACTGAATTCAGGGAATTCACTAAAAATGAAGGACGCACTATATGTACCAGGTTTGACTAAGAACCTACTCTCCATTTCAGCTTTAGAAAAGAAAGGCTTCAGAGTTGCCTTTATAGATGGAGAAGTTCTTATGTGGGCTAAAGGAGAAACCTTAAATGAAGCAATCATCATTGGAAGTGAAGAAAATGGCTTGTATAAACTAAAGGGTCACTCAGAGGCTGCCATGACCCACGCCATTGAAAACTCATGTGAACATTGGCATAGAAGATTAGCTCACATCAACTACAAGGTGCTACCATATATATGCAAAGGGGTCACAGGTTTACCAGAACTCAAGGTTGACCATGAAGGCATATGCAATGGATGTGCACAAGGGAAGAGCATCAAGAACGCTTTTCCGAAGAGAGACAGCAAAGCAGAAGGAGTCCTAGAGCTCATTCATTCAAATGTATGTGGCCCAATGCCATCGTCCTCCATTAGTGGGTATGTATATTATGTATCATTTATTGATGATTATTCTTGTAAGACCTCAGTATATTTTTTGAAATCTAAAGATGAAGTGTTCAGCAAGTACAAGGAATTCAAAGCCTTGATAGAAAATCTTTCTGAAAAAAAGATTAAGATACTCAGGTCAGATAATGGAGGAGAATATACCTCAAAAGAGTTTGTGAACTTCTGCAAAGATGTTGGGATCAAGAGGGAACTCACTACTCCCTATAGTCCCCAACAAAACGATGTAGCTGAACGAAAGAACAGAACGATAATGGAAGTTGTGAAGACTATGATCCATGATCAAGATCTTCCTATGTATTTATGGGCAGAAGCAGTGATGGCAGTTGTATATGTGCAGAACCGACTGTCCCATAGTGCACTTGGGCTCAAGACCCCGGAAGAGATGTTCACCGAAAAGAAGCCAGAGGTAAGCCATCTCAAAATATTTGGCTGCCCAGTATTTATTCATATACCGAAAGAGAAGAGAAACAAGTTGGAACCTTCAGGAAAGAAGGGAATATTTGTGGGATACTGTGAGGTCTCCAAGTCCTTCAGAATCTATATACCAGGTCATCGTCACATTGAGATCAGCAGGGATGTGACCTTTGATGAAGATGCAGTGCTCAAGAAATCAATAAGATGTCAGCTTGAAGAAGTATATGAAGAGGAACCTGTAATCCCCAGAGCTGCAGTGAGGGAGGTTCCCAGAGCCGCGGAACCAGTGAGGGAAGTCATAACTTCCCCTGATGAGGAAATTCTAGAAGACCATGATATATTAGAAGTTCAAGAACCTCCTCAAATGACGATCCTCCATCAAAGAAAGTCAGCTTGGGCTAGAGAGCTTATTCAAAATGGAGAGAAGTATGGTGTTCCCAAATGAAATACGAGACAGGTGAAAAGACCAAAGCCATTCTCTAGTTATACGGCTTTGATGTGTGATCTTCTAGAGGAGGAGCCTACCTACTTTGAAGAAGCCATTCAGAGGAAAGAATGGGCAAATGCCATGACAGAGGAATACCAATCCATAATAAAGAACAAAGTATGGGAAATAGTTCCCAGACCGAAGAGTAAAGATGTGGTATCCTCCAAATGGCTCTTCAAAAT
The DNA here is from genome assembly GCA_900067695.1 of Picea abies. NCBI lineage: Eukaryota > Viridiplantae > Streptophyta > Pinopsida > Pinales > Pinaceae > Picea > Picea abies. The sequence continues at coordinate 12,725 of CBVK0100069196.1, forward strand.
AAAACATGCTGTTGATGGAAGTATTGAGAAGTATAAAGCAAGATTTGTAGCTTGTGGCTTTTCTCAAAAGGAAGGCATTGACTATGAAGAGACATTCGCTCCTGTAGCCAGATACACTTCGATTAGAAGCATCATAGCTTTTACAGCTAAGATGAAGTGGAAGTTACACCAGATGGACGTGAAGACAACTTTCCTAAATGGTGTCATCGAAAAGGAAGTGTATATAGAGCAACCTCAAGGATTTGAAGTTGAAAACAGGAAGTCTCATGTCTGCAAATTGAAGAAAGCCTTATACGGATTGAGGCAAGCTCCTAGAGCTTGGTATGGCCAAATAGACAGTTTCCTGACGAGCTTGGGCTTTACCAAGAGTAAAGCAGATTCTAACCTCTACTTCAAGGTTATGAACGATGAGCCAGTAATATTACTGCTATATGTGGATGACTTATTCTTAACCGGAAAAGAAAAGCTCATCACTGAATGTAAGAAGAGAGTTGCCTCAGAATTTGAAATGAAAGACCTTGGCCTAATGCATTATTTCTTAGGTCTTGAGGTATGGCAAAGTCCAAAGAGGATCTTCCTTAACCAAGGGAAGTATGCAGTGGAAATCCTGAAGAGATTTGACATGTTGGAATGCAAGTCCATGAATACACCCATGGAAGCGAAGCTGAAGTTGTTGGTCGACACTTCGTCAGAATTGATTGATGCTACGCTGTACAAACAGATTATTGGATCACTGATGTACCTGACGAACACCAAACCAGACATTTTTTTTGTCGTGAACACCTTGAGTCAGTTTCTGGTAGAACCCAGACATGTTCAACTAGTGGCTGCAAAACATGTGATGAGGTACCTTAAGGGTACAATAGATTGTGGTCTCAGCTATGATGGAAATCATGATTTCACATTGAGTGGATATACTGATGCAGATTGGGCAGGAAGTGTTTCTGAGAGGAAAAGCACTTCAGGATGTTGTTTCAGTTTGGGATCAGCCATGATATCATGGCAGAGTAGAAAGCAATCCAGCATTTTCTCTCAGCACAGCGGAAGCATAATACATTGCTGCATGTTCTACCAATTGCGAAGCTATATGGCTTCGGAAGTTGTTGACCGGTCTATTTGACCTAGAGATGGAAGCAACCACGGTCCTATGTGACAACCAGAGCTGCATAAAGATGACAGAGAATCTTGTATTCCACGACAGGTCGAAGCACATAGAGATCCGATATCATTACATCTGTGACATGGTGCAGAGAGGAGCCATAAAGCTCCAGTACCTTAGCACGGATGAACAGGTTGTTGATGTGTTGACCAAGCCTCTATCTCGTGTAAAGTTCCTCTATCTCGTGTAAAGTTTGAGCACTTTCGAGATAAGCTTGGTATAGTCCGAAAGGACCTTCCCCGAAAGGGGGAGTAGTTGTTGTGATGAGACATCTCTTGCTTCCAGCTTCATTGCTGTGACGTAAAGCAAGAAGATGTGATGTGACTAGTACTGAGCTTCCAGCTTGATAGCTGCGACGCAAAGCCAGTCTAGTATCTTGCTTCCAACAGGATGGTTGTGACATAAAGCAAGAAGATGTGATGTGACCAGTACTAAGCTTCTGGCTTGACAGCTGTGACGCAAAGCCTGTCTAGTACCTTGCTTCCAACCAGATGGTTGTGACGTAAAGCAAGAAGATGTGATGTAACTAGTACTAAGCTTCCGGCTTGACAGTTGTGACATAAAGCCAATCTAGTATCCTACTTCCAACTTGATTGCTGTGACATAAAGCAGGATGAGCATCTTGCTTCCGGCTTGACAGTTGTGACGTAAAGCAAGACGATGAGATGAGACTAGCACTGTGCTTCCGGCTGGATAGTTGTGACGTAAAGCCAATCTAGTATCCTGCTTCCAGCTTGATTGTTGTGACGTAAAGCAGGACGAGTATCTGGCTTCCAGCTTTATTGCTGTGACGTAAAGCAAGACTATGAGATGAGACTAGAACTATGCTTCCGGCTTGATAGCCGTGACGTAAAGCCAGTCTAGTATTATGATGATGAGCCAACCTCGTGTTGTGATGATGATGTATTACTTTTATACTAATACATATTGATGCAGATGATGATTGCATTCCTTTGAGAATGACGATGTTGCCGATGAAGAAAACTTCTGATGATTTATAGATACGCCAGTCAGTGTTCCAAGATGATATTGATGATGATGTCCTCCTGATGTTGTTGATGATAAAGGCCTCTCTCTCGTCTGATGTTGTTGAAGAATACCCTTCTTGTTAAGGGGGAGTGT
>CBVK0100069197.1:0-15004 GCA_900067695.1 Picea abies
TCCCGGATCCTTTGAGGGCCGATGTGTAGCGGCTCCACTCTATAGCAAGCACTCCTTCAAGTGACAGCGCTCCAATTTATAACAATGCTTGATAATAAATTTAGATCTTTAGAAAATAATTTTCATAGACAAATAGACAATAAGCTATTAAGGTTTAAGACTAAGGGGCATAAAATGGAAGCTAGATTACAAGAAATATAAAAAAAACAACAAAAAAAATCTAGGAAGGAAGAAGAGGTTGAAAAAATTAACTATCTTAAGGACAAGAATAAAGAGGTAGAAGAAAATCTAATTAACAATTTGGCCTTAAATAGTGTGGAACACAAATTGGATATCAAACCTATCAAAGTGGAAATGAATAAGCTCATAGAGTTAGACCATGAGCGTAACAAAAAAGTCTTTAACCTCACAATTTTTTGTATATAAGAACATATAGATGAGGACACATTAGCAATAGTGAAGGAAAAATTAAAAAATAAATCACAAATTGAAACAACTGACCAAGTTTTAAAAGCAAAAAAGTCTTTAACCTCACAATTTTTTGTATATAAAAACATATAGATGAGGACACATTAGCAATAGTGAAGGAAAAATTAAAAATTAAATCACAAATTGAAACAACTGGCCAAGTTTTAAAAGCAAAAAGGTTGAGAAAAATAATTGAACATAAAGATAGGTTGATTAGGGTTATGGTAACCTTTAATGCCCATAAATATAATATACTTAGTAAAACTCCGAGCTTAAAAAAATCTAGAATATTTATAAATGAAGACCTCATTTCAAAATATCAAACTAAATTAAGGAAGGAGGTTTAAAAAGTAAAGAAAACCAGAAAAGAAGAAAAATGTCAACTCCATATTAAATTTCGAAGAAATTATACATCTTTCTCATACTGAGAAATAAAAAGCACCACTGATGAAAACATTAATGATTTTATTTTCAATTATTTTATATTTGTTTCTCTATAATAATAATAATAATCTATTTTTAAGGTCACGGCTAAGCCAACACACCAAATTGGTGTATGAGACCCCCTTGTTTGTGTGACAAGGGATCCCCTCCGCCCAGCGATTTGACTGGTAAAGTCTACGAAGGTATACATACCCTACACCCTCTGGATTTCAGCCTGTGACCTCTTAAGAGGAAACACATGTTCTTAACCATTAGACCCACTCAAAATAAAAATATTTTATTTAAAATAAATATTTATTTAAGATGAATATTAAAACGTACCTTAAATTAGGCCGCAAATTCCGCAAGTCGAACCCTGTAACGGCAGATTCCTCTACATATATGCTCCGTTGCCTGCCTAACCATTCTGTAACTACTTCCGATTCCTCTGTATTCGCTTGGACTTTAGCCTCGTTAGACTGGCGCCATAATAGACACAGCAGACTGACAGGAGCAGGTAAAGCCTCTACAAATGCTTCAAGTACAGGCATGCTCTCAGCTTGGTCTTTAGACTGGCGCCATAATACACAAAGCAGATTCCTTTGTATTCGCTTGGGCTTTAGACTTGCGCCATAATACACAAAACAGACTGACAGGAGGAGCAGGTAAAGCCTGTATAAATGCTTCAAATATAGGCATGCTCTCAGCCATGGCGGGCGTAGCCGGAGCCTCGGATACTGACGTCAGCCACATTTACATTGAGTTTTCTCGATTCTCGTGGAACTAGAAACCTTTTTGCTTTCTACCTTACAATAGAAATTTCCAAAAACAAGTTAGTAATGATTATTGAGGATATGAAATGATTCTATTGACATATAGGCGAGAGGGTCCACAAGGAAAAACATATATTATCTTTTAAGGAGTTTTGAATTCGGAAATATGATCCTATTTTACTTTACCAATTAGTACCCTTTGAAGAAAATTTGAGTCTTTCTATTTTTATTTTTATTTTTTTTCTCGGTGGAAAATTTACACTAATTATATTGATATATAATTTTTCATACAACACTGAAAGGATGAAATTCAATATAAATTTTTTTCCACTTTTAAGAGCTCAACAAAAAAATAACACAGAAATTGGTCTTCCATCAACCCCAAAGTTATATTTGAAGACGATGATTACTCCTCATTCTAAAAGACCAACTAATCACTATAATCCAGACCAAGAGAGCCCCTGATAATTAAAAAAAATTGAAAATGTTGGACAGTTCCAGCAGACTCTCCATCCCATGGATAATAAAAGATACTTCCACTAGAAGTCAACAAAGCTTGTTTGGAAAGCCTATCTGCCACCCGATTGTTCTCTCTATAGATATGCTGAAAAGTAATATCCCCAAAGGTAGCGACCATCTCTCTAGTTTTCCTTTTCCATCCTTCTATATTTATTGTCCAAAGATTTCCTTTTTTTTTAGCCAATCAATAATTGCTTTTGAATCACCTAGTAACTGAATGTCCTGAACCGTTGAAATACCATCTAAATTCTGAGGCATCTCTAGTTTTTATAACACCATGTGCTCCGCAACTGGAACCCCCTGCCACCGAAGCTCCATAAAAGAAAGCCATTGCATAGCTAACATTCCTGTTTATAGTATTTACTCTTAAAATCTGTTGATTAGTGGCAATAGGCTTATTCCTAAATGCTCCGATAGCCCTGTGGACTGCTGCCCTAGATGATGGAGTCTTTCCTTAAAAAATCAGTCTGTTACACTCCAACCATACATTCCAACAAATTAGCAATGGAAACTCTTTTGACAGACCCTTTTTCCTGCTCCATTCATCCATACAATCACTGAGAGAGGAACCCATCCATGGAAATGTCAAATTTAGTAGCTGCGCACAATAAGACCAAGCCTCCTTTGTAAAGAGACAATGAATAAAAAGATGATGAATATCTTCATCATGCTGCTTGCATAGATTGCATAGACCTGGCCCACTCCACCCTTTTTCTTGGAGATTATCCCATGTAAGAAGTTTGTTCTCCACTGCCAGCCAGAAAAAAAGAATAATTTTCAGCTGAACATTGCGTTTCCACAACTTAACTTTCTAGCCATGCTGAATTGGAAGATTTTGAGTAGATTGGATGGCATTATAACAATTTTTAACAGAAAAGACCCCCGATAGGTCCCCTCCGGTCCAAATGAGAGAATCGATAGTATCCCCCCACAGGGAGACGCCTGCCTTTTTTAATTCAACTGTATATGAAGACCACTCCGCCGCGAGTGCTCCAAACAGACCCAAATTGCTGCTCGATTTCCACACTTCAGCAAGGGTCGCAGGGTCCCTATGACTGGACGCTTGTGCTAAGGAATGTATCTGTTTTAAGTTTAATGCCTCCACTAACTCCGAACTGAGAAGGGACACATCCCCCATACCAAGTATTTTATCTCTATCAATAGTGATAAGTTGCCTTGTACCTGGATTCCAGCTAATCCAATGATTTAAAACATGAAGAGAGCGAACTAAACTCGCCTAGATCCTCGAGATTGCGTGGATATTGTGAGCAGGCTGTCTGAGCCAATAAAAAAGAGTATTATTATGAAGATACATGTCTAATATTACCCGATGCTAGATACTTTGTTGATTTAATAACCTCCATAAAGTGACCGTATTCAGGGCCAAATTGAAATGATAAAGGTTAAGGAAGCCCCATCCCCCATTTCTTTTGGGCCTGCAGAGCATCTCCCATTTGCAGAGATGAAACTTGCAAGAATCATTGCGTCCATTTCAAAGATAGTGGAAAATTACTTTACAAATCCATTGACATCCAAAAGACTGGTTGTGCTTCCAAAACCGATTTAATCAAAACATATATGCCCCCTAATGAGAGCCACCTGTTATACCATCTTGAAATTTTCTGAGAAAATATGGAAACGAGCCACTCCCAATCAGCAACCCGGTGTGGACCAGTCTTCAAATAATACCCTAGGTATTTAAAACCATCAGCAAGGGACCTGAAAGAAAAATTTAGAAGAGCTTTGAAAGGAGCTAGCTCCAAATCACTGAGTCCTTTTGACAAAATTATGGATTTAGTCTGATTCACTGTAAGACCAGCAGCCCTATAGAATAACTCAATGGCTATTTTAATCTCCTGCCACTCTTCTAACCTCACCGCATGATGAGGATGCCATCTACAAAAAACAAATGCAAGATTTTAGTCCATCTAGAAATTTTTATACTTGAAATCGAGCCATCCACCGATGCCTTCTTCAATAAAAGACTGAGCCCCTCCATCATAAGAATGAAGAGAAGAGGGGATAGTGGGCAACCTTGGCGAACCCCCCTCTCACTTCTTAAGAAACCCATGGGCTCTTCATTTACCAACATAACGAAGGAAGAAGACGTTACACATGCCATTATCCAGTTTATCATCTAAATGCCCAATCCCACTTTCAGAAGAATCAATCGAAGTTGACCCCAATCAATACAGTCATAAGTTTTTCGTAAATCAAGCTTCAGAACAAGAGCTTTCATTTTTTTTTCTTAATGTTATGAATACTTTCACTAGCAGTCCCAATAGCATCTTGAATGTGTCTTCCTTGTAAAAAACTCAACTGTTTCGAAGAGATGGACCTGGACAATAAAGGTTTTAAACGATTTGCAATTAATTTTGAGACAACCTTGTAACACAGATTACAAATTGAGATAGGATGAAAGTCGTCAAAGGACCTTGGGTTATTTGACTTTGAAATTAAAGTTAGAAAAGTAGAATTAAGACCACCCAAAATAGAGCCCTATCTTCTAGACTCTTTGATCATTGCTAGAAGGTCCTCCCCAATCAAGTCAAAGAAAAAAATGAAAAATTATGAAGTCCACCCATCCCGGCCTGGGCTCTTTTCCTTCTTGAAATGTAGAAGTACAACCTGCAATTCTTCTAAAGACACTGGCAAAAACAGTTCATAGGCCTCTTCTTCATCTAACATCTATGTGAATAACTCTGTGACCTTGCATTGATTGCTGATGATCGATGGATTATCTGATGCCTTGTAGAGAGTTTTAAAGTAGTTCATTGCCTCTTTTTTAATAGCTTCATGCTCACTGACCAAAACTCCATCCCTTGATTCAATCCCCCAAATATGATTTTTAATCCTGTTATTACTTGCCACCTTATGAAAATATCTTGTGTTATTATCCCCACTTGATAACCAAAGAGCTCTGCTCTGAATACACCATAACTCCTCTTCACTCCTGAGAATTTTATTTCTTCCAGCCTCACTTTGTTTTAAATAAGCAATGACAATAAGATCGCTTGGATTACCAGACAATGAATCAATGAAAGTTTTAATCTCATCTTCCAGAAATATCAGTTTGGCTTTTTCCCCCCCTTGTTTCTCTTTATTCCATATCCTTGTAACTTTTTTTAAAACTTGTAATTTCCATAATAGCCTCCTCTGTTTGTTCTCTTCCCTTAAGAACAATGGATCCTTCCATGTCAAATGTACAAGGTCCACGAACTCCTTCTCATTGAGCCAATCAACATTGAATTTGAAAGGAAACCTCTTATAATTCGGGGCTTGTTCCATTTGAGAAAAAAATGGAGCATGGTTTGAAACATAAGGAAAATCAACCCAGGACTGGTATAAACCAACTTCTGAAAGTAGTGCTTCTGCAACTAACACCCTATCAAGTCTTCTAGCTATAGCCTCCTGACCGGATCTGCCATTTCTCCAAGTGGGTACCAGCTTAGCTGGTTTAATGTCGATTAAATTGTTGGACTGAAAAATGAGTTTGTAGTAGTCATCTATGTTGTTAATTACCCCTGAACCTCCCAAAACCTCTTCACCAGTAATGATAATATTTAAGTCACCCGCCAGGATCAAGTTTGGAAGACTCAAAATACCACTTTCTTCGATAGATTTCCAGAAAGGAATTTTATTTGTACATGGTCCATATAGATTAAACAAATTAATCTCCCTGTTGGAAACTGCACTCCTTCCAAGTAGCAGAATACCTCCAAGTGTGTGATAGGAATCAAAAATATATAACAAAGGATACCAAGCAGCTAGCAAACCTCCATAATTCCCAATAGAGATGATAGAACAAGAGACTCAACACGGTTGAAAAGAGTGTAAAAAATATCTTGCCCTCTGATCACTTACCATCGTTTCTTGAAAAAAAATGATATTAGGACTCTTTTGATTCAACAGACGACGAACCGAGGAAACTTTGAGAGTGCCTCCAATCCCTCTAACATTTAGGGAAAGAAAATGCATTATTTAGACCTAGCCAAGGCCTTCACTGCTCTAAGAGGCCCACTATTAGTGGGAGGTTCGCTGGAAACTATGGGCTGACCAGTTCCTTGAGCCAACTTTTTGCATCCACTCCAGGTTTTCAGTGGAGATAAATCCAAACCTAGTCCTTGAGACCAGGTGAAATCTCTCCTCTCCTTCCCCAAATATTCCTTTGAGCTGGTTTCCCTTGATAAAGAAGTCAGAAAAACAACCGCCTTCCCCTGGAAAATCGATAACTCAGTCAAAATACTATTACTCATGAGTACTGGCAATAAAGACTCAAGAATAGGATAAACAAAGGGTTCTTCTTCCTCGCAAATGTGATCCCCTGCAGCTACACTAGGAACAGGTGCCATCAATAATGAAGGAGAATGGGCATTAGCTGGTAACCCAACAACAATATGTCCCTGTGAAACAGAAGGAGACAAAGCCTCTGTGAAGATTGGCAAGTCAGGCACAGGAGACAAAGCCTCTATGAAGACGGGCAAGTCAGGCATGCCTACAAGCGAGGACTCTGGGTCCTTCAGAGGTTTCGAAGGTACAAACGATGAGGGGCAGCATTCTGATACCTTCAATGACTCCGTGGAATGATTGGCGAAACCCAGACCCGCATAAAAAACATCATTAAAACTAGTAATATTGGATAACCACTTCAATTTTTCCAGGGATTCGAGTTCCCAATGATTGAGAGAAGAAAAAAAAGAGGGGCAAACAGACTTTAACTTACCAACCAAAGAGGAATCCAAATAAGAACTAAAACCATTCCCACTAACAGAATGGGAAAAAAACTCGTTAAGGGAGTCCTCCTCTGGCATGTAATCCAGAGGATCTTCCTGTAGTAAAGTATCTTCAGAAAAATCATCAGTCTTCAAGCCACTACAATCACTTCTGAGATGTCCAGTGCACCGACACAAACTACATCTAAATGGTATTCCCTGGTAATCTAACTTATGTCTGTAATGTCGACCTCTCCACTCGATATCCATCAGCTCCGACAATCCTTCATGAATATCTATTGCAACAAGGATTCTCTCCAGCTTCCTGCTCATATTTTCCAATGATGTCTCATCAAAAGCAATAAATTGACCCAAAGAGTCCCCAATCGCCCTCATCGCCCCCTCATTCCAAAACTGTAACGAAAGACCTAGAAGGACCCATAAGTGTCTAAAATGAAAATGCTTCGTCAAAGGATCAAAGGCCACCCTCCCTCTCTTTAACATCATACTACTACCACCCAGGACCCAAAACCTGTTCAACAGAAGGGTAGCATCGTCTAGACTTTTACATATAAACCCCAACCATCCCTTCGTGAGATAGTGGAGTTCAGGTACATATCCAAGGATGGGCTGCCACGTTTTTGATATCCATTCAACAAATGGTTTTGTAGCCAAGTAAGCATACAATAATCTCCCCACCAACCCACACAAAGCTAATCTACAGGTATCCTCGAGCCCAAATCATCCCCCAAGACCATCTTTCTGGTCCTCTTGTTTGGTTTCCACAACCTCTTTCGGACCCCCACTCATGTGAGAGATTACCCCTTTTTCTGTCGTATCCCTTCTTCTCCTTGTTAATCCCTCTGACTGGAATAACAAGCCCCTGACCTTGCTGATGAAGGCTTAGACCTGTAACCACTGGATTCTCTGTCTTTGTAAGGCTTACCTGGAAGGGTTGATTTGACTAACATGAAGATTGGTTACTTGCCAAGAGAGAAGTACCCAAGCCCGAATGGCCAGAATGATTTTTAATAAACCCTTTTGAACCATCGGTAATCACACCCCTAGAATCAGACTTGTTGTTTATAAATCTTTGCCAAACGGTTTCCTCCTCTAGAGCATTTAAAGAAGTAATATCCCAGTATAAGTCAACACTATGATCCATCCCAAGACACCAGAACTGTTGACCACAGTAACTAAAAAATGCCAATAAACGCCAAAAGAGCACAGTAGCAGAAATGATCCTCCCCGACTATCTGCCAATAGGAAAAAACTCCAAAACGAGCACCTAAAAAACAAACAACAAAGAGACCCCACTCGGAGGAAAACCCGTAGAAGATTTTGAAAAATCCAAGAAAACGCCACATAACATCGTGGAGATAAAGATCGCCCCTGACTAGAAGCACCACCCACTTGGGAACATGGAAACAAAAAAGGAGTGTGTGACCAGTGAAAAGCACAAGGCATGAAAAAAACCACTCTATGAGAGTAACACCGAGCTTGGGATAAGGGAACAGTGTATGACAAGCAAGTTCTAAGAAAACCGCCAAGTGCTAACCCGACTCTAAACCAACAAAAACAAATTTAAAATGAGAGAAACATAGTCAGGAACCAATCGTCAAGTCGACACAGATAATGGAACTGGTAGTGGTTCTACACCAGATTTGAAAAAGCTTCCCGCCCAGTATCCCTCGGCTCCATCATCACTCCCCAAGTCTTCCCTCATCCTTCGAATGAGTCTCTCTACTTAACAACCTTAAAATACAAAACACAATTTTAATAAAAATTAAACCCTAATACATCATCAAAACAATCCATCGATTTCAATTATGTTACATGTGTGCCTTTTTTTTTTTTTTCCTTCCCAAAAAAGTCCCTTTTAAAAAATTAATGTTCAATTTTGGTTATGTTACATGTGTGCTTTTTTTTCCTTCTTCCAAAAAACACATTTAAAAAAATTAAATGTTTGTTTATATAAATGTGTTTGATTTTTCCCCAAAATGTTCATCACGTCGTTCCATGTGTTTAACATATATAAACATTAACAACGTGTAGACGAATATTAGTTGTGAAGCACAATTCCTTTTCAAATAATATAATATTCATATATTTCTCAATTGTTTTAAAACTTCACATCGTTCTTAAGTATAAAGAGAATATATATAGACGAATATTCATTGTTAAGCACAATTACATAAATCTTCAAGTGTAAGATTCTTTCATTTGAATATGCTAACTAATTTTCAATATATTGTGGATATTGGTAGATTTCATGGCTCCTATTTTGTATGAGTATAAATTATGATGGACAGTTTTGTAACTAAATAAAATTATTTTTTATTCATGTAAGTCCATAAAGGCAAGAGTTGGAAATAGAGTGGGTCGAATGGTTTATTGAACTATTGAAAGCTTGCATACTGTGGTTGTTGTAAATTTTCCCTTGAACAATAAGAAAATATTGATTATCATTGCCCCTTGGAGGTTTCCCTTAAAAGAAGGGTTGTCAATTCTGTGTATGTTTATTGTGTTATTCATCTTGTTTAATATTTGCAATTGCTCTACTTGCTCTTGTGTTGCTTCCGCTGCACAACATTAACTGCATGTATTGTTATTACCAATATGTAAAGTGTTTTGTGTTTTGACGTTTTATTGTGCTTACAGCTATTTGCTATAACTTAACATAAGGAAGATGCATAATTCCATTCACATTTAAGATGAAGTTTTTTTTTTTTTTTTTAAATAAATATATTTTTTAGGGAAGTTTATTGGTTACTTCTTCTCATTCGAGTATTCCAAATTAAACTCATGAATTGAACTGAGGTAGGATGGATAACACCTCTCTCCACCACTTGAGCTAAACCCAATTAACATTCAAGTGAAGTTGATATGCAACACCGTACAAAAATTCTAAAATTATTAAGTGTATATATATTATATATAAGAAACTTTAATCTATATCGCTTTACAATTTATGATTTGCGAAAGATTATTTATGGAAGATTATCTACCATTTGGCAAAAATTACATAAAGAATGAGATTATTTCCAATGCCATGCATTCATTGTTGTTGACTGGACCATTGTTGATGGGCCAACCTCTTCCATGATAGGTTTTTGAGCAAATAGATTATCGTAGATAAAAAAATGTGTTCATAGACATGAATAGCTACCTTACCTCACTAATTGATGACATCATGGCATATAAGGTAAGGTGACTTGCATATTATAATTACATTTTTTCTCCTCTTTCTTTCTTTAGCTTTGGCTATAGGGGCAGTGAGTCATTTAATTTATGCTAATATTCATTAGTCAATTTGGACAATCAATCAATTAATTTCCGATAGATTCACAAAGTTAGAAGGGTTGTGAAGAATTGGTTTTGAGTATCGAATGTCATATGAGAGAGATTGGATGTACAAAGGAAGAGTCCCTAAATCACATTTAAGGAGATGACGAGGGAGTTTCTCAAGGTGGACAACAACTACAATTGCATCATCATTTTTTGCTACAAGGAGATGATTTTTGAAATGGTCAAAGGCATGCTAGTCATGTACAAATATGGGGATATCTTCTCCTCTCTCAATATCAAGGGCATGATGGATTAATGAAGTGTGAAAATCAAATAGAGGAGTTAGATAACCTTTCTGTGATGAATCATATTTTGGCCTTAGGTAATTAGAACTTTAATTTTTCTCATCTTAGTAATTCATTTCTTAGTAACTATTTGGACTCAGTTAGACCGATATAGACATGTGAAAGGTGTACATCTGGACCTATTTATGTGTTGCACAATATTATTTTTACTATTGTATGGTCATGATCATGGTTGTTATGTGATTTGGTTAAACATGCAAATTTAAATGTGGAATTTCAGTACATGGATGCTAGTTCAAAATTGTGTTGTGAATGTATAACAAATGTGAGGCATATTGTAAATAAGCATACATTTCTTAATTGAATGTCAATACAAATATGGATTCTTATACAAAATTTGTTATGTATCTGCATGGATATAAGTGTTGGTGAGCTAACCTACAGGTCAACAAACTATGTAAGAGCCAAATGATTGTAGTGATGAGATAGCCTTGATGTCGTTGACGTCAAGAGGATAGTGTATGCTATAATTTTTACTTATGATCTAATTTATGTTTTCAAATATTGCTATGATCTATGATAAGTGTGTTTTTTATAGGATGCACAACTTGCCTAGAGTAGTTGTTCGTTGACGTGACTCTAAGAATAGTAGTTGCACAATATGGCTCAATATAGAGTGTTGACCCTATTTCTATCAAGAGGGGTGGAGACATTGACCACCATGTATCCTATGAAACCTGGAGTTGTGGGAGGATTGTGTTAAGACACACTCGCCTAGATGTGTGCTGACGACTTCCAGTTGCCTATTGGTGAAGCTTGGTCAAGATGTATGACACTTCCACTTACGGGTTCTATCTGGAGTTAGACTTCCACTTACGGGTTCTATCTGGAGTTAGGTCAATATAGTTGATGCTCCATCTTTGTCTAGTAGAGGAAAGGATACGATGAAAGACGAAAGTATGGTAGAGAGGAAGGATGATTTGATCTTAGTCGAGAATATTATATGGGGATTAGATGTGCCACTCTCGTTTTCTCACTTAGTTCCTACCATGTTTAAAAACACCATTTTTTTATTCCCTTTTGATATTTCAAGTGTGATGATCAATTATTGATGAATTATTGTAATGTTTATCGTTAAGATTACTGAATGATGAATTTACTTGATTTGTTGTCATGCATGTTTTAGCGTGATCATACATGAACTATGCACTAAAGGCATTAATTGTTTATCGTTAGTACATATATATGATATGTGTCTGCTAGCTACACATACATACTTTGCACATGTACACTAGTACAATTAATTAATGTATTAATTATTAAACTAGGTTATTAACTATTTAATTAAATTATTTAATGACTATGTAAATTATATTGAATACATAGATATTTAGTAGCATTAGATACCTTCTTTGACTTTGATTGATGGTTGGTAGATGAATTAAATGAGTATGGTGGGTTGTCATAAATTTTTGGGAGTGAGAAGAAATATTTTGCATTCTATTTATTTTGATTTTATGTAAGTTATTTATATTTTAGTTTTATTTTCACTTTTTCCCAAAAATCTAGATAAGGGAGGTTGATGGCTAATAATGAGGGTGGTTGAATAGACTTGGAGAAGGGTGTATGGAAACTTGATAAATAGGAAGATGAAGTGGTGTTGAAGAGGAGGTTGAGAGGTGGGAGCATGTGGAGAGGTTAGATTATTCTTTGAAGAAATATTTCTTGTAACAATATTTTTAGAGCTATGTTCATTGTCGTTCTTTGAGTCACGGTTCTTGGAGCTAGGAAGCCGGCTAGGCTCCTAGTTGGCTAGGAGGATAATGTTGTTCCACTTTAGGAAAGTGGAAAAATAACTCTTTGAGGCAGATTCGTACTACTCGTTGGACTACATTACAAAGGATCCACTTCAACAAACCAAGGATGAGCTATGTTACTTGGTAAATTGTTATGTCTTTGTTTAAATATTTAACTCATAAAGTTAACTTCTTATTTATATCATCCTGCTATTAGCTTCAGATAGTTAAATTCAAATTTGGAAGATTTAGCATTGGGAAAATGTAAAATGAGTATGTTGTGGGTTAATCAAACAAAGCTCTTGCAATACATGTATTATATTAAGTGAATATAACTGCATAACATTTCGTTTTAGGTGTTACACTTTCCAAAAAAACAAGTTCCGAGCTCCAAGGCAATTACCAAGCTTGAAGACAAATGATTTAACAAAATGTGATTATCATTTGCAAATTATGATTATGATTATCAAAATAATTTGGACATAAATATCATTCAAGAAAATATAATTATTGTCAGCAAATTATGATTATTATAATAATTTAGATTTAAATTGATAAGATAAGACATAAAATTTAATATGATGCAGCTAGTTTTCTCTAGTAACTTCTTTTTAATATCTTCATTCACTTTATGTGATTTAGTTTAACTTCATGTAAGCAGGAAAAAAAACAACCAAGCAAGGCATTTTAACTTTGGATTTATCGAGGGTCAAGGGAGATCAAGCCCTTTAAGATACAAACTTTTTTTAAAATATAAAACTTAAAAAAGATTTACACCTTAAGAAATTTGATTCTTTTGGATGTTTAATGAATTTAAAGTTAAAATGGATTTAAACTAATTGAAAATTCATCAAATCTTTTAGATAAATGAAACTTGTAGATTTCGATTTAAAATGAAAAAAAAAACACTTTATTTTCACTCTTTTAAATATTAGTGTTTATTGACTAATCTTCATAGTTTAACATTTTGAATGGGGAGTGATATATGTTTGGCCCTATGAAGTTGAAAGACGGGGGTCTGCGGTTTTCTTTGGGGTTTTCTGCAATCTTTTTCGGATGGTTAGGGCTCTCTCACCACGCGCATGATGTCAGGTTACCCAAATTTGATGAAAGCTCCGCACTCCACCATTAACTATCATGGCCTCCGAGGATGAGGAGCTCCTCAATTTCTAGGATGATCCTCACCCTGGCTAAGACATCTGGATGAATCATGTCCCATCCCTCCCATCGACCCCCTCTCATGTTCTAAGATCGAGTGTTGCTGACGTATGTTCTCAGATCGAGTGTTGCTGACGTCTACTCCCCCCCTACCACTTCACCACGTCCTGCCTCTCACCATCCTCGAGCCTTCACTCTGCTCCCTCCCTCCTCGCACACTTGTGACAAAACAACTTCACAAAACATTTACGAACCAACAATCCCCTCCTTCCCTGGATCCTTTTGTGAAGCATCATATCAAACCTCCTCCCATGCATATGGGAATGGATGTATGGTACTTCCCAACTCTCTCCATTATGACGATTTCATCACCATCGTATGCTCCCTCAACAATATCCATAATATTTATCATCCCCATCAAACCCCTAGCCAAATGGATTTATTAGGAATTTACTCTCTGAGCATATTCTCCATGGGGACCTCCTGGGAACAATGGCCACCTCAAATACTTTCCCTGGTGCAGTTAGCATGGAAGATCCCAGGAAGGTTAAACATTGTCTCAAGAGGAAAGCATGAGCAACAAATTTGGTCCTAGGCAAGAACGCTTAGTTAAATGAGATAGAAATCATGCAGAACGAAACCCTAGTTGGGCGTTTTGTCAGTAAATTCCTCTCTGTCAACACCCTGCGACAATGGACGACCCATAATTTCTCTCCAACCCTTAGTTACTCTCCCAGATGCCTTGTCCTAGAAAAAGGCTGGATGGCATGGACCTTTTGTTCATATCAGGACTCCCAAAAAATTATCTATGGTTCCTAGTCATTTGGAGCCCAATCCCTTATCCCAAAAAATGGTTCATGGATTTTGATGCAACTACTGAGACAGTAAAGTTCAACCATGTGTGGGTTAGACTTTCGGGCCTTCCCTTGCCTTTTTGGTTGGATGAAGTCTTCAGGGAGATAGGAATTTCAATCGACCTCTACTATGATGCAGATTTTTCATACACCACCTCTGATTACATGGCAATGACCATAATTCTGGTAGGAATCAAACTCTCGGATGGCCTTGCAAAGAACAATAATATTACTCATAAAGGAACCGCTTACAACTAAGTGCTAGACTATGAAGGAATTCCCTTCAAGTGTGGTTGATGCCACACACATGGCCACATTTCCAGGGATTGTGCTTAAGGTTTTCTGAAAGTCAACAATGCAAAAAATACACAAAGTAGAGTCTCCCCCTCTCTAAGAGGGTGTTTGAGAGGCTAGTTGTTGAATTCTCTAGTCTTCTCCAACACAACGACTCCCTCCCAAGTCCCCATAGTTTCAACATAAGTGATGGCTCAAACTCTGAGCACTGTGTAAGAGGGTGACAATTCGGGTATGGTCTTTGCATTTCCCTCCGTTATTCCCCCCCTTTCTCTTTCCAATGATGCATTTTGTATGCTCCTGTCCCTTGTTTCTAAAGATCCTTTGGATGTACATTTTCTATCTAGTCTCTTGGGTCTCTTAGGAACCTCCTCGCCACCGCCCCCTCCCCCAATTCCCATCCCCCTCAAGATT
>CBVK0100069198.1:0-15003 GCA_900067695.1 Picea abies
TGTCGAGCGATCTTGTGACCCTTCACGCTCGTTAAACTGAAATTTTAAGTCACGTCTGTCTGGCGGTAGTTTACCCCTTTTTCAGTCCGGATGGTCAACAGCACGAACAAAGGAATACTATATCGAATTCAACTTCTTTAGAAGAGTATCCTCAGGTATAATTTTATTCATTTTTCGGGCCTGAGGGACTAAATTTACGAAAAAGAAACCCCCCCGGAGTCCATAGTTAAGCTCTTTTCAGACTCCCTAAAATTGAAAATATTGCCGAGTGACCTTATTCTTTCACACTCATTAAACGATCCAGAAGAACATTCCTGACGAAGTCCATAGTTAAGCTTTTTTCAGACTCCTTAAAATTGAAAAAATAGTCGAGTGATCTTGTCCTTGTCACACTCGTTAAAATGGTTTTGAATTGACGTCTAGTCGGTGCTAGTTTACCCCTTTTTCGAACCGAATAGACTATTGTCGAAAAAGGTACCCCAATGGAGTTTCCTTTTATGTTTTTTTTAGACTCTCTAAACATGAAAAATCACCGAGCTTCCCTTCTTTGGGCTCGTTAAACTTACATCGAAGGACATTACCATTCTGTGCTCTATCAACCGCATCTGCATCATTTACCTTTCAGCCTAGTAATAGTTTGCCTTTGTGTCTTAACACTATTGGCCATTGGAGGATTTTTCCCGAGTATCATTTCCTAGAACATCAGTCTTGTCCTTGTGCCTTGAGCTTGTATGTTTGTTGTGCTCGTTCCTCCACTGTAACGTAACATTCATTTATTCTTTTCAAAATAATAAAAAAGAACAAAAAAATCAAATATACCCCAAAAAGAGGATGGGAAAAGTATTTTCTTTATTGGCATCATTATGAGTCACCCTTGGATAAAGCACATCTGTCTGTTTGATTCATCAGACTTTGGGATGTATTACGACCTTCGGAAGCTTTGCTCGTTATCTTGAGTTGTGTCCTCCACCATTTGGTTACTCTTCCAAACATATGGAGAGTTTGTGTTGCCTCCTGCTTCGTAGACTTATGATTAACAGATATGTTGCCTGAGTCTTATCACTTGTCGTGCTATTGTCCAAGGGAAGTTTGTCACTTATCCTGAGTCGGCCCATCTGCAATATGTCTCTTGTCCGCATACCCGGCCATCCTGAAGGTCCAATCAAGTCTTTGTTCGAAATCACTGAAGCCTTCAGTCCGATCATCAAGATTATCATGTCCACAACCGACGAGCCATCGAAGACCTCTGGGTAGTGCAGTCGTACACTCATATTACACTCCTCCCCAAGTTTTAGAAGATTTTGAAGTTGTTTCTCGAGCTCTGAAGTACAGCCATTAGGCCAAATCAGCTTCTGAGAGATGGATACTTTCTATGTATATATTTCTGATTTCGAGATGTAGCTCCGCTGTGTATTGTTCGCGGCTACTCTTTATAGTTGTTTGACATGGATCTACAGTGTATTTGATTGGTAGCCATGGTTCTGATTTATCCCGAGCATGGGTATGCCCGCCTTGGTGAGACATTTGATATTTTTTGCAGACGGCACCTCCTGATTCCTGATTCCTGGGCTCACTCATTCAGCATATCAGTACAGATTGGTAAAGAATTGGTAATGTATTTCGGCCATTGGATGCTCTTCTGACCTCACACATTAGGGAGCATCTGTTATAACCCTAAATTGCACCATCCATACTTACCTGGCATCAGGCCAACTCATTTCCCTTCATTGCCAAGGCCATGCTGAACAAACTCTTAAAAAACCTCTTAAAATAGGTAACCCGCGCCCTAACCCATTACTGGGCGCATTGGAACACTGGCAGGCCTTCTGCTGCACGCGTTGGAACGCTAGCTGGCCCATTACAGCCCGCGTTTACCTAACAAAGCAAAAAATCAGGAAAGTTGCCGACGAAACGAAAAGCTTTGGGTGAGTTAACTGGAACTCCCGGCCATGCATGGCCGAGAGTTAGCTTTGGGTGAGTTAACTGGAACTCCCGGCCATGCATGGCCGAGAGTTCATATAAAACCCTAGCTCCTTCTAGCCTATAAAAGAAGGGGTAGGGGTACTATTCAAAGGAGGAAAATCATAGCAAAGAAAATCTGCCCAATTGTCGAATCCGTTTTGTCCCAACCCTTTAGCCTTTCCTCAAGCTTTAGGAGAATTCAAGCAAAGAAGTTGGAGGAGAAAGAAGAGGAGGAGCCCAGGATCAGGATCAAGGAACGGTGGCCGATCTCTATAATCATTGTAAGTTGATTCATCTTGAGATTAATAAAAAGATACTTTTTCCGTCCCAAATGCACAAGTCTTATGTGTTTCATTTGATTTATGTTTAATCTCTAACCCTCTAGTAGAACAATAGCATGCATGCGTAGTGTTTTTGTCTTGATTGCAGGATCGTCTTTGGAAGGAGCAGCAGAAGCAAGGAGATAAAGTGCAATGGAGGATCTACACCAACCGTCGATAAAAAGGTTAGTTTGGTTCTATCCTTGTTTGCATGTGAAAAAAGGGGTTTTAGGTTTGGGGTAGAAGGTTAACAGTAATTTCTTAAGGGTCATGATCTGCATGCAAGTTTAAGCCCTAGCTTGTTAGTCTGTAGGGTATAATTTCCCAACAACAACAGCTCACGATAACTGTTGTAGAATCCGGAAAACTTGCCCTTACAGCGATACCCATTGGAATGAGCTAGAAATTGTCTCAAAAGATGTGCCCTTCCCTCTAGGATGATTCTAATGACTGTAGGACTGAAGATCCAACCTTTGAATCTCCAGATCTCACCCCCTAGGGGTTTGTGGACCTCTTGGGCTCAATTCATGTTCCCTAGTGATTCCACCTGCGGAATCTGACGATGTATAGCTCAAAATGATTGTCCTGGCCTCCTCTGTAATGGGTCGAAATGGATTCCTCAGAACTTCGGAATGTCCCTTGGAACCCCAAATGTGCTTCCTCAAGACTTGCGCCCTAAATCACTATTTTCTGCTTTTTGAGAGATTCCACTGTCGGAAACTGACGACAGGTGGCTCAACAAGTGCGCCCTGGATAGCTCTCTAATGGGTCGAGAGGAATCATCCAAATACTGAACTATCTCAAGTGGCCACACAAACCCTCTCTCTAACACTTGCACCCTCACTAGTTGAGCTGCGCAATCACCGAACTGGATACTGTAATGCACAATGAAATACCTAGATGGTATCTTTGATAGGCTAGAGCTTGTCTCTCAACACCGAAACCGATCAATGGTGGTGGTTTCCTCCATAAATCAACAAAACAACAAGGGGGTCGATTTCCTCCTCCTCTGCAAATACCTCAACATCAAATCATAACATAATGAGGAATTAGGTCGAATTCCTCCCTTTATACTCTTCCCAATCTAATTCAC
Organism: Picea abies; assembly: GCA_900067695.1. Lineage (NCBI taxonomy): Eukaryota > Viridiplantae > Streptophyta > Pinopsida > Pinales > Pinaceae > Picea > Picea abies. The sequence goes on from CBVK0100069198.1 coordinate 3,376, forward strand.
CATTGACATCACTTAAGCTAGGCGCTTTTCCTCTTAATGTGAGTAATTAATTAATTAAGTCCCCCTTTAGCACATTTGTGTTCTAATTCTTCGTTGACTTAGGCTTAAGTGACATTTCCTATGCTTTTTGGCTTTATTCATCGTTTAGCCACCAAATCGCCCTTATTTCTCCTCTTGTTCCATGTTTGTGCCTGACTATAGTCTACGGGAACACATATACTACTAAGTCACTCCCTGTTGCCCTACTCTTGGGAACAGGACATCGCAAACCTAGAGGGGGCCTCTAAAGAACCATGCCGAGTGTTGGGTATGTGTTATACCTCTGCAAATACCTCAACATCAAATCATAACATAATGAGGAATTAGGTCGAATTCCTCCCTTTATACTCTTCCCAATCTAATTCACCATTGACATCACTTAAGCTAGGCGCTTTTCCTCTTAATGTGAGTAATTAATTAATTAAGTCCCCCTTTAGCACATTTGTGTTCTAATTCTTCGTTGACTTAGGCTTAAGTGACATTTCCTATGCTTTTTGGCTTTATTCATCGTTTAGCCACCAAATCGCCCTTATTTCTCCTCTTGTTCCATGTTTGTGCCTGACTATAGTCTATGGGAACACATATACTACTAAGTCACTCCCTGTTGCCCTACTCTTGGGAACAGGACATCGCAAACCTAGAGGGGGCCTCTAAAGAACCATGCCGAGTGTTGGGTATGTGTTATATTCTTTGCATGTGTGTGTGTGGGCGCGTCAGATTCAACAACTGCATCTAGCGATCCCTCTAGTAGTGTTGTTTGTGTCCTGTGCGTCGAGCACTTCCTAGGGGGGTACCAGGGGGGGGGTATGTATGGCCCCCCCTAGTTACACGCAACGTTCAGAGCAACGCCCTAAAATTATTTTTTGGGCGTTTTTGCTATTTTAGCAGATTTTTCTATTTTTAGCGATGTTCTAAATTAATCTTGGATTAAGGGATTATGGTTTTGGTATCTACGGAATACCTAAAAACATTGTATATATATTGTATGGTGAATGGTGAAATGAATACAATGAAGCATTGAAAGGTTTTCTCCCAGTTAAGGGTTTCCAGTATAAATCTCTGTGTACTATGTGTATGAGCCATTGATTAATTTATGTTTTTCTTAAGAATCTATATGCATTGCTTTACTTCACGGGTTTAAAACTTACAGTGAGGAGCAATGATATCAAACTATAATGAAATTATTTTTTAGAGTCATAGGCATATAAAAAATCATTAATGAACTCATTTAGTACATACTGGTCCTAGGACATTTGGACACCTACTAGGCACCGCTTAGCTACAATGACTACCCTAAATGAACACTAGTCATCCTTCATACAGATGCGTGGGATATTACAGGCAATCAATTGAGTAGAAAATCTAATCGGTTGAGCGTTGATTTCCAAAATTATTATGTGACGCATTCCCTAACGTGTATTGTACATGCCATAGGATTCATGTTGGGCATCATATTTAGTGGTTAAATCATTTTCAGGCTCTTCTCTATGCATGGGTAAACTGGTAACCCTTTGGATTGTTGCTTCATTGATCAAATATTTTCCCCCCATCTGTAGGTATCTACCATGTAGGCAGGTAAGTAGAAAGTGGATGCAAATGTTCACCACCCCACTATGCCTAAAGTGAGGGAAATTGACCAAGGACAGGATGTCAGCTTGTCGAAGAGGCTTGGCCCAATCTTGTGTGAGCACTAACTATTGATGATCTGCAATTCAAACTATCCTCGCGTAATTGTGAAAGGATAGGGCATGGAATTGATCGAGGTCTCAAACATCATATTTGATGAATTGCACATATTGTACTTTTCATGTTCGGGATCCCATGAAACTTACATGTCGAGGCAATGGCAACTTTGGTGTTTGTCGGTCATGGGCAGTCTTGAATTTACTTCGGCCCTGTGGCCTTCTTGATGAATCCATTGCAACTATTTCATTTGGGTTCTATGAAGGAATACCGTTGGGTTGAAGACACTGTACTTTTCCTTTCTTTCGCTTCTATTGTCCACCATGCTGAAGTTGTGAACCCTTTCTTGTAGAAATAGGAAGGTTTGCGCCTAGGTGGCCAAGTAGTAACTTGAAGAGAGGAAAGTTGCTAGGCAGGTATGATGACACAACTGGGAGGCATGTATGAATTCTTTAAGAACTCATAGTGTCATGCAGTATCCGTCAGACCCCTCAAGAACATTCATCCTTATACCATCCTAGCCATCCCATCAAACATAAATGATCGATATTTTCATGATACGCCATCGTCGACGTTCTAGATTTTCAAGCCATATTATCCCTTTTTCATTCATGGTGCATGGCTACCTACTTTTACCGCCAAACATACATAATGTGTGGGTGGCATTTTAACATTTAGTGCTAGCTACCTCCTGAATAGGCTCTCCCTTAGGTACCATACAATGGACACGTCACCTTTTTAAGAAATGAAAAGATGGGGACCGTAACAATTTGATTGTGATAGTGACGTATTCGTGCATGCACAAGTATTATTCTCTAAGGGTGCCATGCATGCTTCTTGGGAACCCCTGCATGAGTCCATCCTTGGTAAATTGGTTGCAACGACCCCTGGTGGGTCACAATGTTGCTTCATGCATGTCCATCTAGTCAATTTTTTCCACTATGAGACTCGGCTTGGCCTTTATGGATCCGATGGTATCCATTGACTACCTCGTACTTCTTTATGCTCGTGGGATTCATTTGTTTTATCAATGGGATTAAGTGTGATTAAATGGGAAGACGTTCATTCTATTGCAATATGTGGTGTATCTAGACCCATTCTCCATGCACACGACTCACTTACTTGTTTTGTAGAAAACCAAGGAACCAAGGGAACAAAGTTTTTTCCAAGCATTGCACACGGGGCCTTTAGGTATTGGTTACGCGTCCTATACCACTTCTTGTATATCCAATGCCATTCACAAGAACACATGTACCAATGAATTTTGCATCTGGTCTTAATCTTTCCCGCATGGATTCTTCCATTGCTAACCATTCACAGAGAGGGTCTCAATGTGTATCCCACCATTGCGCAGGTATTCCTATGAGCATCGTATCAAGAACATGAACCTGGTGGCGTTCAAGAATGTGTTTTATCCATGCAATAAACACATCCAGCGGATCCGACCCATCGAACTGGTAGGACACAAATTCTTCCCCGCACACCTCGTTCGTGATATGCGCACATATCCTTGTCAAAACTTCTTACAATTTCCACTGTCGCATCTCCATAATGTCATATGAATCAATGTCATATGACTTCATGCTTCGCCAACTCAGTTCTCCATCCACCGTGGGATTGACATAATCCTCCTTACGCCGTGTTATTTTATAGATATTCTCAATGATATATATTTGTGCATCCTTATCCACCGGTTCATTGTACATGCCCCCTTCATGAGGATCCAAGGGTACAATCACGTGTAGGGTGTCAATTTAAAATGACATTTGTTTCTTCTTCAAATTCAACATTGAATTGTTTTTTTAAATCCCAATCAATTCCAAGTAGTGTGGGGTAAGGATCATAATCATCCATAATATCTATGACTTAAAAATCATCCTTCGTATTCACCCCTTCTATATTCAATTCAAATTGTTCTAGTCATCCTATAGGGTAGATCCTATACTGATTTTCCAACCACAGTTGGATGGGAGACTAGACCAAATTCGTCTTACCCATCAAATCTCGGGACTTTTTCAACAGGATGTTCACGTCAAAACCTAGATCCAACATGACTCCATCCATTTCATAACTCCCAAATTTAGTTGTCATATTCAATTCTCTCCCTGTGCACTTGTGCTTACTGACCTAGCTAATATCCATCCCTTGTTCCCCCGTGTAGGTTTCTAGCATTTGCATCAAATTTCTCACAGCATCGGGATATGTTAACAATCTCAGACAACAATGTAAGAAGTTACTTACTTGATCTTCAGTCTTTGTCTCGTGACCTAAGTCACACATTATTTCTTCACGCGACGCACACTTCAACTCCTTGTGGCGATGTTCCTCAATGGCTCTTTGCTCAACGCATTGTTGATCTCCGTGTGTGCATGCTTCTTCCAATGACCTTTGTGTTGTGTGTTATATTTCTTCACACATGCAATCTTCCTCCAATGACCTTTGCGCCGCGCACTATAATTCTTCATGGGTGTGAGCCTCTTCCAGCGACCATTGTGTCACATGCTGAACTTCTTCACGAATCCAGGCCTCTTCAAGTGACCTTTGTGTCGCACACTAAAAATATTCTCGCACTCTTTCTTCTTTGATGGCTTTATGCACATCATGCAAAAACTACTTCTGTTGAGCAACATCAAACTTAGGAGGGGGTGCTACCCTTCTAATCTCTCCCTCTAGCATTTGACCCGATCCTTCACCATGCTCTAAATCCATTCCTATTTTTGCTCCGCCTTGGCTTATCACTTAGAAATCAACTTCCTCATCCTTCTTATTATATTTTTGTCACTCTGCATGCACCATGTTGCAATGTGCCTTCTTCCCTTCCCACTTCTTCAACAAGTCAAGAAAATCCTCTATAACGTGCTTTGGGTTGTAACAGAACCCACAAAGAGTGTGTGGTTTGGTACAGAATCTTGACACATGACCAATCTCTCCATACTTAAAGAAAATGGGGGTTTTACCTCCCCCTCCTCCATATCCTCATCTGTGACCATGTCCATATCCGCTTCTGGGACCTCCTTCATATCCACCTCTCTCGGCACTGCCAGGATCACCACCCCTATATTCCTCTTGGACCTGAAATGCATTGTGGCTATGATCTTGCATCAACTGGAGTGATTGGTAGTTGTTGACATCATTTCCCACAAACTTACATAATTCATAGAATGGAGTATAACACGTCTTCTGATATTTCTCCAATGTAGGGCAACGGGGTGGTACGTGGCACCATTGTCTACAAATCTCGCACCATTCCGTATGAGGCCTAGTTGGAAATGGACTCGACACACCCATTGCCACCTAGTTTCAAAATACATGAAACTTGTCTTTGCAATGCCTTGGATCGACACATGGTACACCACATGTTCTCATGCACAACTTTTTCCTTCACCATATCTTGTAACTGCATCGCCAAGTTGTCCAGTTGTGACTACACCTATGCCAATATTTATGATGTATCACCTCCTCTCAGCATAGCCTCCAAGCACATTGCAATTTCCATTTCTTTTGCTTGAGTTGTCACCTTCTAATGGGTGAGTGGAACTCAGGAAGTAAGACCCCAATAAACCATTATATATGTTGTACATCCTAGATCTAGAAATTCAGCCTATCCAACAAAATATTGAACCATTAGTCATAATCCCACGCGGTCTCTCCTTGTTTTTGCTTAATCTCCTTGATCTTTGTAATACACTGAGACTTTGAATTGGGATTTTGAAATTCCTTAAGTAGATATATCTTGATTTCTGTCAAGGACCTTGCCTATCCCACTGGCATAGTGGCCTTATACTTCATATACCACGCCAGGGCCCTATCCCTAAATGTGGTCTCCAACTGTGCAATCTTCAATGCCTCATATGTTATGTTCTTCACAAACCATATCGCTTCACACGTGAACCAATGTTACTCGGCATCATCTCTACTCATTCCATGGAACATAGGTAACATCAGGGTACTATCCTGATTCACCATCCCCAATCTCAAATTATTTCCTCCGATCTAATTTTTGGGTGTCATGATTCTCAACACCAATACTCTTCTTGGTGAAGTAGCACAAACTTCACCTTATTCTTCACTCGTTTCTTCTCTTCTTCCTTCTCCTACTCTTTCTCCTACTCTAATCGTCTTGTTGTCTATTGGTCTTTCTTCTTGATTAAAAATATGCAATGGGGGCGGTTCAAGGGGGGGTAACTCCATCTTCTTCTAAAATTTCTTGTGAGGTGACCCAAAGAGTTTCCTACTTATAGTTGTGCAAGACCATATACTATTGCTAACTCCTCTCCCCCACCACTAGGGGAACCTCCATATTCCTCTCCTTCTTATGTGCCTCTACTTCGTGCCTCATCTTCCTCCACGGTTGCAACAATATGCAACATCCAATGGGTTCTAAATTCATCTTTTGGGCCCTTACAACAACAATTACTACTACTATTGGTATCCCCACTAGACACCCTACTCTCAATTTCATGCCTTTTCATGGGCCTATCCTCGTATATGCTCCTCTTTGGCACAACACACTCTCCCTCACTTCCTCTTGGGGTGGTATTATTCCTCTTTATCATGGGCCTGAAACCTCATCACACTCCCCTTGCTATATTATTTCCACTTCGTTGATCCAGTCTCCTTCTTAACTCAACTCTTCTTGTGTACCTTTCATCTCTCTCTCTCCTTTCCTCATATGGGTCCATTCTACTCCTCACTCCATCTCAACAACTTTTGGACCCTCCTCAACTGATCCATATCCTCTTTCACTTTTCCCCCATCTTTTCATCCCCCCTAGTGCTAGAGGAGTCTACTCAGCCATCCTATCGGGCTCCATGTGCATCAACCCTTTCTCCACAAACAACATCTTTATCCAATGTGGGATTTCTTCCGATAGACTTCTTCTAGGACCTTCCATAAACTTCCTTTTAGCTTCATTGAAAGAATCATTGTACTCAATAGAAAATTCAATTATATACCCTTCCTTCACTTGAGAAAACCAAAAATCAATTGCTCAAGTCCACTTCTTATCCAATTCCTTCATCCTATCAATCATGATCTAATCCCAAACCACTGGTTCTAGAGGCCTCCAAGTATTATTGCTAGCAATCTTCCTCTTCAACAATTCATACAATAAATAGGGAAATTCAACAAAGAAAGTTTCATGAATATCAATGTATAGATGCTTATCTTTCCATCGCTTCACATTGACTGTCAGACCTTGAGTTTCCCACTAAACAAACTCATGTTCTTTCACAGTTAACCAATATTGAATTTCTTCCCACAATGGATAGCACCTCATTATTTTCATTCATCATTCAATACAAGACTTTCAAGTCCCAGAAACATAACCATTTGTTCACTCAATTCACACTTGCACACATCTTTCTCAACGCTAGGGAGTTGAAGACCCAGGGTTCATCTAGAGTTTGAACAACAAAAACCCCAAGGCATCAACATATCAATCCTCAACCAAGATTGAGGAAGGTCTCACCTGATATTCCATGAGGATCATAGAGACCATCTAATCCTATGTCAGCGATGAAGGACTAATCACAGAGAGATCCATCGGGGATTTCATTCATGATATTCACTCCATCTTAAAAGATGACAAAAAATATCAGAAAAAACACATTCACTCTGACACATAATTGACATGTCATAGATCCAAAATCACTGCAACTTTATTATCATTCTCATTCCATCATTTGTAGGCATGCATTAAGCAATTCATATATTGACAACAATAGATCCAAACTCTTCTATGCAATTCTTTAGTGTTACATTACATCGCTCCATGCACATATATTCAAACTCTATAGAGAGGAAAAAATCATACTTACAATAAGATACATTACAAAGCATATTCTCAAAGTGAGCTCAATGAAAAAAATACCCACAATTATCACAGTAGCAACCCACAAACTAACAAGCGAGCTAATTGGCTAACTAGTTAACCACCTTTCTTTCTGTTGTAATTGCTTCCTTTTATCTGCTTCTTGGCTCTGGAACTCTATCTCTTTCAGTTCTTCCCCACTTGTTCCTCCAGCTGCTAGTTGTTATAGCATCAGTTGCCACCATTGAAGCACTGATGCTCTTATTGTCCTATTCCCTATCCTACTCGCATACAACTCTTCCCCATACCTCCTTTAGACCTTCTAAAAAACATATTTTTGGAAGTTGTACACACCCTGTCAGTCATGCAACAGGCGTATACGCGGGTTTCCCAAAGGACAATCACGTACATGCTAATAAATGCGTAATACACACACACACACACACACACACACACACATTTTCCTAATTAAATGTTGAGTTATGAGTTTGGTTAGTTACCTAAATTCATTTACTTGTACTCAACCATCTCTAACCAACTAGAGATGGCATAAATAGATTATCTGGTCCAAGGAGAAAGGTAATGATTCATTGTTCTGCAAGCTCATATACATCCCAACCTATGTTGGTTATTGACTTGGAAACCCTTGTTTCCATCCTTCTCCGATCACCATCCAATCTAACCAGGAGTCTCCCTTATATTCTCTTTGAGTCTGTTGATGAACCTAGAGTCAAAACCAACCTTTGTAGTAGGAACTTGGGTGGAGGGACTCAGAGTCTCTTTCAAAAGGGAAATGCGGCATAGGACAGGTATACAACATAACTACCTAACTGTTGAATATCAATAAGAAACACATTCCTTCGAAAAGCATTGTATTTGTAATGTTTAACTTGCAATTATTTCATATATTCTTTGTAGAACACTAGTTTCTTTGATTATTCTGTTATATTTAATTGAACTAACAGGTATTTATTAGTATAACTACCTCTTTGCATAGACTTGGATTCTTGAAGTTCTTGTAGGTCACATAGGAAACTATCAGAAAAAGAGTGATAAGCTTTCAGGACTTGGGATCAACATCAAATGAAGGACTATCATTGTGTCTATTCTCCTTCTTTTCAAAATAGTTAGTTATTTCAATTGAAATGGTTATAATGTCTTTGTGTTGTGTTTTCTTTGGAATTTTTTCTCTTCAAGGTCACTGAATTTTCTTTAGTAAGCCCACTAATATAGAGGATTTTCCCCAAAAGCACCAGTCCCACACACATCTGTCACCTACATACATTCCACGTAGCATTTATTGGAATTAGGGAAATATTAACTACCCTGTCAGCTCGTCTTCTTTCTGCTCCAAGTTCCTTTGTGTTGCTAGCAGTAATCATTCGAGGAGATTTCCTGAAGAGACTCTTCTTGATTTTGGTGTGCATACAATGTCTTTTTTATTTTCGGCGTGCATCCAAAAACTCAGACCAACGCGCTTTGGTAGAACTCGAACTGGCACACATAAAAAAAAACCTGATACAACACATGTGCCTCTTGTTACCCCTCACACGATTGCTTGAGCATGTGAAAAACTGGAATGAATGCGTGCAACTTTGTTTGTGCACACACACGATATTTACCCAAAAAATTGGGTGCCAACATTCATCCTTTGGATTCCGAACCCCAATTTTTGTAAATTGCCACAATACGTTACTCTTCAACAATGTTTCCATACTTTGTGTGCAAATTCCATAATTGTGGTCATTTAGAACCACAAGTTCTAGCTTGGAACTTATAATGTTGATCTATAGATTTAATTATAGATCCAGTCTCCAAGTTGAAACCCCAAGTCAATGTACCATACAAATCCAACTCATCAAGAGCACATACAATTGACAACCTCCTAAAGACTTGTAGACAACAAGCTAGATCTCAAACCACTAGCTCTAATACCATATTGGAGAATTAGAGGATTAGGCAACTCAGAGAGCTACTATTTTGAGAGATAGGTGTTGTCTAAAGACACTTTTACAACACATAATCACAACTAAGCATAGCTCATGACAGATTTCACAAACTCATTATACACACTTATTTCATATTTAGATCGACTCATATGACCATCTTATATGGCACCAAGATGTAACCAAGTCCCTTGAAATGAGGAAAACGAGGTCCAAACAATTGGTGAGGGCACATAGAAAATTCCTTAACTCCTACCTTGGTATGCACATCAATGGGATTTTTTGTTCTAATTGTTTGACTAATGAAATGCTTAGTCAACCTCTTATTCGAATATTCTAGTTGACTATTGATCGTCTCTAGAAGATCTAGAGGTATGATGAACCTACCAAGCATGTTGTTCCAACATGCTTATGATGATGATTATGAATTTCAATTACATTGTTATACTTACGATAATGGTTTTTTTTTAACAGTAACACCCCTTATTTTTTCGTCAGAGTCAAGTACTTATTTCCCGACAAATCACCCTATCCCCCTATCATAATATGTTTCTATCTATAAGATCAGGACTTTGAGATTTGGAGCTAATGGATTATCAGTCCTGGGACATGGCACTCTGAGGATTCTCAGTTTTAGATATCAAAGGCACCCTCCCTCTAAGAATCGAACTTGTGATAATGACAAAAAAACTCCTACCAATTTCTTGCTAGACCACAACTTAGTCAACACTTATAATGATGGTTTATTACTACAATTCCAATCATGTGATGAGGGATATAAATATATGGGATTATACAATTGGTTATTAATAGTTAATTGTAAATTATATATTATGGTTATAACATAATATATAATTTACAATTAACTAAATTGTACATGTGGATAGCATTATTAATCTAACCGGCATGTTAAATAATGTTATAAGACTATTAGTAAGGAAACCATAGCACTAAGATATTAATTAAATATCTTAAAATAATTGTTAATTATTAATTATTCATATTTTAACATATATTTTAACATGATATATATGTTATTGATTAATATTAAAAAATATAATATAATCTAAATATTATGTATATGTTTCCTCTTAAGAGGTCATAGGTTCAAATCTAGAGGGGGATAGGGTATGTATACCTTCATAGATTTTATCAGTCAAATCGTTGGACGAAGGGAGGTCCCTTGTCCCACAAACAAGGGGGTCTCATACACCAATTTGGTGTGCTAACTTGACCATGACCTTAAAAATAAATTATTATTATTATTAATTACTTATATTATTAATTAATATTAAAAAATATAATTTAAGTATTATTATTAAAATTTATACAAAATGAAATAAAAAAGAATAAACTTAAAAGAGTTCCATAAAAAAATGAATATCTCAAGTGTAGACTTTAGTGAAAAGATATTTGATTGAGAATGTAATGCATGCCATATTTGAATGAATAATCCTCTACATTGCTTGAAATCTTAAACATCTCAATTTTTATAATTTATAATAAATTAAATTAAAAATAAAAATAAAGAGTTCCATGAAAAATGAATCTCTTAGATGTGGACTTTAGTGAAGAGATATTGTTCAACAATGTCATGCATGTCATATTGGAGTGAATAATCTTTTGCATTGATTGAAAATTTGGGCAATGAAATCTTTTCAATATATTGTCGTCTTGGTGTCACCAAACCCCTCAAAATTCAAACAAATGGATGTAAATGGTCCCCTAACTCTCTTGATGTCACTAAATCCCTCAAAATTAAAATACATGGATGTGAATATTCTCCTAACTCTTTCTATATATATTTAAAATTGTTCAATGATACTCCAATAAACTTAAAACTGAAATATTTTATTATATAAAAACTAAACTAAAGCATAAGGTCAAAACTAAAATATTTTATTAATATTTTATTGACTAAAGCATCACACATCAAGGCTAAATTATACTATAAAAGAATGACCTATATTAAAAAACCAATAGCAATTATATGTAAAAAGTTTAAAAAATAAAAAATATATTTTAATTTAAAAAAAAAAAAAAAAAAAAATCAATTTTGATAAGTACTAATGGAGAACCAATAACAACTAGATGTAAAAAGTTTAATAAATAAAAAATATTTTTTAATTTAAAAAAAAAAAAAAAAAA
>CBVK0100069199.1:0-15002 GCA_900067695.1 Picea abies
GTGTACTGTGTATGTGTATGTTTGTTCATTTGTTCATTGCTTATTTACTCTGCAGTTATTGGATGATAATGTTTCATTGATATAACACTTGGATTATATGGTTAAAAAGGATTAAATTGCTCTATTACTGATTCACCCCCCCTCTCAGTAATCCAACATGGAGTCCAAATGTTTGCTGTAAACAAGACATATCTTCAAGATATCACACAAGACGCAGTTAAATTTATTTGTAATCTATGTCCACGCTCCAGAAAGCTAGAGGATACCTCGGTTCGAAGGGAACTTGAGGTTGAGGTTGCTAGATCGTATACGTCTTGGTCTTCGCCGCCCTTTCTGATAAATAATGCGCAGAGACAGATTGATGTAACACCACACACAACACATTGATGTGTTCTGTATATTAATATGAATGTATAGTTAAATATGGTTACAAATACGTTACGGAGGTTTACCAACTCCTGTAACCGTAAACACACTAATTAACTGTGGATGGAGGGGAGACAGAAGCTTCAAAGACAGGAGGCCTCTAGGAGATGTGAGACCTCCTGGGAGGATCCACTTGTTTCAGTAGGGTTTGCTCTAGTGACAGAGGGAGTTGGCCTCTGAGTTCGAGATGAAGGATCTTGGCTTAATGCATTACTATTTGGTATTAGAAGTATGGTAGAAGCCAGGTGAAATCTTCCTAGGTCAAGGGAAGTATGTTGTAAAGCTCTGAAGTTTGGGATGATGGATTGAAAAGCCATGGCAACTCCCATGGTGAGAAATCTGAAGAAGTTGAGAGACTTTGATTCCGATTTGGTAAACCCCTCCACGTATTGGCACAAGTTGAAATGCATTTAGCACACATGCAAGGGCAGGTTACATACTGCCCAAGTGTCCCGACTGATTTAAAAGCCCAAATGTAAGTTGCTGTTGAAGCCTACAACGCGGAGAAAGCCAAGGAAAGAGAGATCCAAGATGAGATAGGGAGAAGTGGAGAGATCCGAGAGTGATAATGGAAGTGGAAACCCTAGTTATGATGTCTCTTCCACTTATTGTTCTAGGGATCCCTTTAGATTCATCCCTCCAAATCATCATAACGCCACATCCGGTCCAAAGAGGGATAAGATTGATTCATTCTTTGTACCCACATCATCCATTGTTCTTAGCCAACCATTGATAGCCAATGGAAAAAGGAATGCATGGACGGTGCTTTCCAATTTATTGCTCAATGGTGGTACGGTGAAGATATTTTTACAATGCTTCTTGCTCCCGCTATTATCAACCTATGTTAGATGCTATTGTTGCATGTGGTTTGGGCTTCAAAGGCCCCAATTTTCATGGTTTGAACAAAGTCAAAAACCTAAATGAAGAGTGGATAAAATTTAAAAATCATGGCAAGAATGGGATGTGCCATCATGTTCGATGGATGGTCTGATGGAATGTCTCAGACTATAATTAATATTTTCATTTCTTGCCCATGATGAACTATGTTTCCTTAAATTAGTAGATGCATCTAATCATGTGAAGGATGCACAATTATTATTTCATCTTTTAGATGAAGTAGTTTTGGAGGTGGGGTTGGGGGATGTTGCACGGGGCATCACTGACAATGTCTCTAACTACGTTTTTTCTGGTAAGTTGTTAGAGGAGAAACACCTCACCATTTTCTAGACCTATTGTTGGTTGGAAATACCCACCCTGCAAACTGACGGGAGTCCGGAAAACATTAGGAAATAAGCCATTGTCACCTCGCTTATCTCCTCACATTTGAAAGTTAGTGCTTGCTAACTACAGGGGGTATCCTTGAGTGATTCTAGAGGTCAACTGTAAGTCAAAAAATTATCAGTAACACCTAAAGTCAAATTAAACACTTGCTTTCCCTAAATAAATATGCAATTAATTATGAAAAACAGCAAGTTGAAAACACTCTAAAACTATCCTAAATGCACTGAAAACAATGCAGTAAATTAACACTAATTGAGGGCATGAATTCTGATGCAAGTATACGTTGAAATTATGATAAATAAACTGCAGAAACATAATTTACAGTAGACTGTAAATGGCTGTTCTGATGCTGTCAATGCTAATGAAAATGCAAATTTTTGGTATTTCCTGTAGGGTATGCAACCCAATGCAATTAACAATATTAAATGCTTAATTAACATGAAAAACAGCAGGAACAACAAGTTGTTAGGGCTGCTTTTATAACTGTAAATGCAATTAAATATGTTTTTTTTAATGTGTTTTTCAGTATTTATATAGTTCCTAGTGCATGAAAATGGGAAAATTTTCTCTCTTTTTACATAAAAAAATTAGAAAAAAAGCAAGCTAATCTTGTCGTTTTCTAATGGAAAACTGACAAAAAGAAGCTAAGAATGCTTAATCTATATGCCTAAGATGCCGGAATCTTGGATAAAGAAGTTTTTTTTTTGTGAGAATAATTTAATAATTAAAACTAATCAATTAGTGCTTTGTGGAGTTGGAAGGATGAAGAGAATAAAAGTGAATAGGAAGTATGCATTTATCCAATTCCTACTACTTAAATTCTATCAAGATGAAATTGAAATCAGGTAAACGTCTATGAAAATTATAGAAGTGTTATATGCAGAAATCAAGAGATAGTTGCCAAAAGAAACTTGATTGTCTTTATTACCAAGGGGTTGTAGGATAAACAAGATCCTTGATAGGTTCAAACAGAAAAGGATTCTCCATGATACATGATTCTTCTTTGCAGAATAGCATAGTTACAATCACAATGCTGCAAACTCAAATCCAGTTATCACAATGCTCTCAATGCTAGATCTCAATATCATTCTCTGAAGAAAACAATAAGCAATGAAGGGTGTAAGGCAATAATCAATATGCTCTAGTGCCCCAATCAATCACAAAACTAGATCCCTTGCCCCTTCAATGCTTGTACAGCATATAGAAGAAGGAGAGTGTAAGAATAGAGGATAGATAGAAATAGAAGAGAAGTAAGAATAGTAGTATACAAGAATAGTGCTCCTGTTTTGAGAGAAAATAGCATGTATATGAAGAAACTACTCCTCCAAAGTTTCACCCTCTTTGCATGATAGCCACTTGCAAGAGAAAATATATTTGTGTATGGCTAATTTCTTCTTTTAATGCACTTTTTTCATGTGTAAGATAGGCCCTACGAATTTCCTAAGGTCAGAATCCCCTACAGTTAAGCCTTAAGTCATGGAAATAAGTAAGATTCGAAAATGGTATGGTGTGCTAGGTTATTTTAGGAATAAGATGTTAGAATATTGTGCTCGTTTCACCATAGACAACGCTGTTGAAATATTGTAACTGCAAAGAATATTCTAATTATAATTGAGTTATTATTATATAGATCAATCCCCTTTTGTGGATTGATCATGTTGGGCTTTGTATATGACCAAATCCCCTATTGTGGATTGGTCAAACCTTAGTTAAATGTTGCTAATTGAGAAGTCGCCCCCCAGGGCTAATTAAAGTGGTTTTAACCACTAGTTGAAGACATGGATGATTTTAAGGATGGAAATTTATTTTAAAATGTAGAAACCTTAGCGAATCTTACTTATACTTCATATGCCAACTATAAATGTTTGGCGATATTTTTGTAAAAATATTCAAATTTCTAAGGATTTTATACAGTTTTTATAAAATTTTGGCTATTTTTAAGGTAAAATAATTCTATCCTATAGAATTTGGGCGAATCATTTTTAAAATAGCGAATCTCGTTTTTGGAAAAACCATGGAAAATTAGCCCATTAGCGAAATTTAGCCCCTAAAATCATCCATGGTTGAACAAGTTGGCCCAACTTGGTGAAGAGACACATCCCTAACGCTCCTCATTCACTCACTCACTAAAGTCACTCATCTAGTGCGCAAGTTTGAAGGAAGTTGCAATTAGAAGAAGGAAAAGAGAGAGGCGCATTGCTCAGTCTTGGATATTCTCTAGTGTTTGGTCTTTTATCTTGGCATTGTATTGGCAATCTATATTAAGGAAGTTTTTACTGGGTTTTCTCTCCCATGAGGGTTTCCCAGGATAAAATGTTGTGTACCTTGTGATTGTGTTTCTTTCAGTGATCCTGCTTATGTTATTATTGTCTAGTAAATTGAAAATAACTTAATAGCAGCTCTAAATTTAACATGGGATTAGAGCTTGATTGAATAGAGCACCTTTCACTAGGTAACCAAAAACATCACTGTTGTCGTACGAGAAAATTAGGGCTTTTTGTTGGAAGGGAATTTCAGCCTAAAAACCATCTAGGGAAGTGCGCCCTAGATTTGCACTCATTCTTGAAGAGAATGACCTTGCAAAATTCATAAAGGAAAATGTACTAGAACCTGAAGAAGCTACAGCTAAAGCAAAGTACAAGAAGGATATGGTTAGGGCCAAAAGAATCATTGCATACTCTATTAAAGATCACTTGATCCTTCAAGTGGCTTCTAAGAATACTCCAAAAGAAATGTTTGATGCCCTAACCAGAATGTATGAAGGAAAGAACATTAACCGGAAGATGAACTTGAGAACCCAACTCAAGAATACAAAGATGCAGAAAGGAGAAACAATTCATGACTATTGCTCTAGGATTTTTCAATTCAGGGAATAGGTAGAAGCGATTGAAGACAACCTAGATGAAGATGAACTCATAATGACAACTCTTAATGGTCTCACAAGACCTTGGGATGCCTTCATCCAAACTATTTGTGCAAGAAAGGAGAAACTCCAATTTGACAGTATTTGGGAAGAATGTGTTCAAAAAGCAAGAGTAGCTAACCGAGAAGCAGTACTATTAAGGGATGAAGACCAAGCCCTAGCCACTCATGCTAAAGGAGGAAGGAAAAGGTCTCATTTCCAAAAGGATACCCACCACCATAAGGAATCTCACTCCCCAAAGAGATTCACCCATTTCCATAAAGAATCTCACCCTCCAAGGAGATTCCAGAAGTTTCAGAAAGGTCAAAGAAGAGAAAAAGATTTCTCCTCTTATCAATGTTATCATTGTGATAAGATGGGACATATTGCGAAGAATTGTCCAGCCAGAAGAGAAGAATACAAGAAGAGAAATAACAAGAGACATCATGCCCATGTAGTTGAAGATGATGAGCCACCCATGAAGATGACTAAAGAAGAGATTGAAAACTATTTTTTATTTTCTGCCCTCTCAGGATCTGTGTCACCTGGAGAGGATACTTGGCTCATAGACAGTGGTTCCTCTAAGTACATGACAGGTCAGAGAGACATTCTATCTAGCCTTACAGAAAAGAACTTTCCCCAGAAAGTTACACTCGAAGATGATTACTAGTACCCTATCAAAGGAGTGGGAGAATCCACCTACAAACTTGATTCATGGACCCCAATGAAGATGAAGGATGTACTATATGTACCAAGTTTGACGAAGAACTTACTTTCTATCTCAACTTTAGATAAGAAAGGCTTCAGAGTTGCATTCATAGATGGTGAAGTTCTTATGTGGCCTAAAGGAAAAACCATACAAGATTCAATTGTCATTGGAACAGAATAAGGTGGCCTGTATAAGTTAAAAGGTCACTCAGATGTAGCTTTGATTCACTCCACTGAGAGTCCATGTGAACTTTGGCATAGAAGACTAGCTCACATCAACTACAAAGCCTTACCATATGTGAGCAAGGTAGTTACAGGTCTACCAGAATTCAAGGTTGATCATGAAGGTGTGTGCAAGGGATGTGCACAAGGAAAGAACATAAAGAATCCTTTCCCAAAGAGCGACAGTAAAGCAGAAGGAATCTTGGAGCTCATCCACTCAGATGTATGTGGCCCAATGCCATCAACATCTCTTAGTGGGTATGTATACTATGTGTCATTTATTGATGATTAGTCTCGCAAGACTTGGGGTTTATTTCTTGAAATCAAAAGATGAAGTATTTGGGAAGTTCAAGGAATTCAAAGCCTTGATAGAAAATCTCTCTGAAAGAAAAATCATGATACTCAAGTCAGATAACGGAGAAGAATACACCTCAAAAGAATTTGTAAGCTTTTGCAGAGATGTCGGGATTAAGAGGGAGCTCATCACTCCCTATAATCCTCAGCAAAATGGTGTAGCAGAAAGAAAGAATAGAACAATAATTGAAGCTGTGAAGACTATGATCCACGATCAAGATCTTCCAATGCACTTATGGGCAAAAGCAACAAGAACAACAACTTATGTCCAAAACAGATTATCCCATAGTGCACTTGGATTCAAAACCTCCAAAGAAATGTTCTCCGAAAAGAAGCCAGAAGTAAGCCATATCAATATATTTACCTGTCTAGTGTTTGTACACATTCCGAAAGAAAGGAGAACTAAGCTGGACCCTTCAGGAAAGAAGGGAATATTTGTTGGGTACTGTGAGGTCTCTAAGGCCTTCAAGATTTATATACCAGGTTACCATCATATTGAGATCAACAGAGATATAACCTTTGATGAAGATGCAACACTCAAGAAATCAAGAAGATGCCAGCTTGAAGAAGTATGTGAAGAAGAACCTGTAGCTCCCAGAGTTGCAGAACAAGTGAGGGAAGTTACAGTTACCCCTGATGATGAGATTCCAGAAGATCATGACATGATAGAATCTCAAGAACCTCCCCAAATGACGATCTCTCACAAGAGAAAGCCAGCTTGGGAAAGGGAACTTATTCAAGATGGAGAGAAGTATGGTGCCCTAGAAGGAACCATGAGACAAATAAAGAAACCTAAGCCATTCTCGAGTTATATGGCTTTGATGTGCAATCTCATAGGAAAGGAACCTACTTGCTTTGAAGATGCCATTCAGAAGAAAGAATGGGCCGATGCCATGACAAAAGAATACCAATCCATTATAAAGAATGCTGTATGGGAAATAGTTCCCAGACCGAAGGACAAAGATGTGGTATCTTCCAAATGGTTATACAAGATAAAACATGCTATAGATGGAAGTATTGAAAAACATAAAGCAAGGTTTGTAGATCGTAGGTTTTCTCAAAAGGAAGGCATTGATTATGAAGAGACGTTTTCTCCTGTAGCCAGATACACTTCTATCAAAACCATCATAGCTCTTGCAGCCAAGATGAAGTGGAAGTTACACAAGATGGATGTGAAAACAACCTTCTTAAATGGTGTTATTGAAGAAGAAGTGTATATAGGACAACCTCAAGGGTTTGAAGTTGAAGATAGAAAGACTCATGTCTGCAGGTTGAAGAAGGCTTTGTACGGGTTGAAGCAAGCTCCTAGAGCTTGGTGTGGAAGAATTGACAGTTTCCTGACAAGCTTGGGCTTTACCAAGAGTAAAGCTGATTCTAACCTTTACTTCAAGGTTATGAATGATGAGCCAGTTATATTGCTGCTGTATGTGGATGACTTATTCTTAATTGGAGAAGAAAAGCTAATCACAGATTGTAAGAAGAAGCTCGCTACATAATTTGAGATGAAAGACGTAGGCCTGATGCACTATTTCTTAGGTCTTGGAGTTTGGTAGAGCCCAGAGAAGATCTTCCTTAACCAAGGGAAGTATGCAGTTGAAATACTTAAGAGGTTTGACATGTTGTAATGTAAAGCCATGAACACACCCATGGAAACAAAGTTGAAGCTCCTGGTTGATACTTCGTCAGAATTGGTTGATGCTACTCTGTACAGACAGATTATTGGTTCGTTGATGTATTTGACCAATACCAAGCCCGATATATGCTTTGCTTTGAACACCTTGAGTCAGTATTTGGTAGAGCCCAAACGTGTTCACCTTACTGCTGCAAAGCATGTAATGAGATACCTTAAGGGTACGTTAGACTTTGGTCTTTGTTATACTGGAGATCACGACTTCATACTGATTGGTTATACTGATTCAGTTTGGACTAGAAGTGTTTATGATAGAAAGAACACTTTAGGATGCTGTTTCAGTCTAGGGTCGACCATGACTTCATGGTAGAGTAGGAAGCAATCCAGTATTGCTCTCATCACGACAGAAGTGGAATACATTGCTGCATATTCCACCAGTTGTGAAGCCATATGACTTCGAAAGTTGTTGACAGGTCTATTTGATCTGGAGATGGAAGCAACTGTGATTCTATGTGATAACCAGAGTTGCATAAAGATGACTGAGAACCTTGCGTTCCATGATAAGTCGAAGCACATAGAAATTCGGTATCACTACATTCATGATATGGTGCAAAGGAGAGTTGTTAAGCTCCAATATGTTGGCACAGATGAGCAAGTTGCAGATGTGTTGACCAAGCCTCTGTCTTGTGTAAAGTTTGAATACTTTCGAGACAAGCTTGGTATAGTCCGAAAGGACCTCCCTCGAAAGGAGGAGTGATGCTGATGATACTATGGTATCCTGACCAACAACGGGTGGCTTTGTTAGGAATTTATATCCCAGGGGATTGATCATCCCTGGACAGATCCCGAAGGTCCGGTAAGGACGGTCTGTCAGAGTACTTGTGCATGTATATGCCAGCTGTGGTCAGTAGTGGTAGCTCCGTTAGGATTTTATATCTGAGGGAATCTTTTGATTTGTGGGCAGATCCCGAAGGTTCGGTAAGGATGGTCTGTCAGAGTACCACGTGGTAGCTCTGTTAGGATTTTATATCCTAGGGAATCTTATGATTCCTGGGCAGATCCCTAGGATCTATCAGAGTACCACAAAATGATGTTGTTGCACCTGCCTCATTCTATTGCTATATGATGATGATGTTGTTATCTCAACCTCGTGCTGATGATGTTGCTCCAACCTCGTGCTGTTGATGATGTTGTTATTCCAGCCTCGTGTTGTTGATGATGTTGTTTCTCCAGCCTCGTGTTGTTGATGATGTTGTTGTATCAACCTCGTGCTGTTGATGATGCTGTATCAACTTAGTGTTGTTGATGTTGATATTGATGTTGTTGTTATACTAACTGATGTTGATGTTTCAAATTCCAGCTCCATGCTGTGAATGATGATGATGATGCTATTCCAGCTCCATGCTGTGAACGATGACGATGATGCTACTCCAGCTTCATACTATGAATAATGATGTAATTGATATCAGAAAAACTTCCGATGATTTATAGATATGCCAGTCAGTGTTCAAGATGTTGATGATGTTGTTGCCCTCTCTCTCTCCCGATGATGTATTGTAGAATACCCTTCTTGTTAAGGGGGAGCGTTGAAATATTGTAACTGCGAAGGATATTCTAATTATAATTGAGTTATTATTATATAGATCAATCCCCTTTTGTGGATTGATCACGTCGGGCTTTGTATATGACCAAATCCCCTATTATGGATTGGTCAAACCCTAGTTAAATGTTGCTAATTGAGAAGTCGGCCCCCAGGGATAATTAAAGTGGTTTTAACCACTAGTTGAAGAAGTCGGCCCAGCTTGGTGAAGAGACACAACCCTAGCGCTCCTCAACTACTATAAATAAGAGAGGCTAGCGCCTCATTCACTCACTCACTAAAGTCACTCATCTAGTGCGCAAGTTTGAAGGAAGCTGTAGTTAGAAGAAGGAGAAGAGAGAGGCGTATTGCTCAGTCTTGGATATTCTCTAGTGTTTGGTCTTTTATCTTGGCATTGTATTGGCAATCTATATTAAGGAAGTTTTTGCTAGGTTTTCTCCCCCATGAGTGTTTCACAGGATTGTGTTTCTTTCAGTGATCCTGCTTATGTTATTATTGTCTAGTAAATTGAAAAGAACTTAATAGCAATTCTAAATTTAACAAATGCTACACGATTGTCACCCAACCATAGGCACAAAGCCACCCCCGAGCACCTTAACCTTTGACGGAAAGAATGATTCCGGGAAGCCTCACTAGAACCAATAGATAAACCAAGGTAGCACATCTTCTCTAGAGGCAACACACAAGATAGAGTACCAAAAGACTGAACATGGAATCACTGCACACCTTCAGCTGCTGCAACTCCTCCTCAACACTTGCGCCTTGCTTTTGGATGACTGAGTTTGTGTACAAATGAGCTGGAGTACCTCCTATTTATACTAATCTGGCCAAGTGAACATGTGTCTCTTCAAGCAGGGCCGACCTATCCTTTTCTGCATAGAATACTTCAATATTACTTATTTTGCTGAGCCGACTTGTCTTCCAGGGTTTTCACACATCTGTTTAGGTTTTCTCTTGCTTCCGGAATATTCTATTCTAGTCAACGGTTTTTCCATGGAGGTTAATACCTCCCACAACAACCAACACATCAACACTCCCTCTTAGCTAGGGAGGCATTTAACCATGATGTTCCCTTCTGGTCTTCATAGGCTTGCTTGCTATGCCATGATCCTCTCGTCATGGTTACACAGACCATGCTACTGGTAGCATCATTACATCACACATGGCTACACCCATGTGGACCTGTCAATCTTGTCTAGGGGCCACAACTTGCTAGAGAACACTAGAGCTACACCTCATAGTGTGTGTCACCATCATCGTCATGGGCTACACCCGCATGATGTGCTCACCCATGGATACACCCTTGTCATGAGTATCATCATTACTATCATCATTATCCATCCATCTCACATGGCATGGGCAAGACCTACATGGTCTTGCAGATCGGTAGCATCAACAGAGCTACACAGGCTATCTCATGATCACCCAGATCATATTACGAGCAACACCATCACAACCATACAGGTTCTCGACTACGCCACTAGCATACTGGACTGTCTCACTGGTGTAGTAACAACTTGGCATACTAGACCATCTCACTGGAGTAGCCTACATCTCGACATAAATCCTACAACTCGGCATGGAGCCTACAACTCGGCACAAGGCCTACAACTTGACATGAAGCCTACAACTTGGCATGAAGCCTGCAACTCGGCACAAAGTCTACAACTCGACCCAAAGGCCTACAACTCGACACGAAGGCCTACAACTCGACACAAAGCCTACAACTCGACAGGAAGCCTACAACTCGATACAAAGCCTACAACCCAACACAAAGGCCTACAACTCGGCACAAAGGCCTATAACTCGGCACGAAGGCCTACAACTCGACATGAAGCCTACAACTCGGCATGAAGCTTACAAGATCCTTCTTTTCGAATTTTGCCATTAACTCCCTCTAACTGAGAGAATCCTCAAACCATGCTTCCATCTGCTGCATGCCCCTATGCATCCTGCAAAGTGTCACGAAACCTTGCTTCTTCCTGATCACTGACTCCCTCTGAAGTTTGACTCCCTATGAGTCCTTTCAAGTCTTGATTTCTTTGGTAACCTTCCTGGAATATGTAGGATAACCTGCTCGAAACAGGAACAACAAGAGCAAAAGTATTTACAATATAATAGCATTTTATGTAAGAACATATCAATTTCATGGTATTTCATTATAGCATTACCAAGGTGTCCTGCCTGAGAACAAGAACAAGAAATATCTCCTAGAGGAGATGTTAGTTCATATTGCAATTAAGTACAATAAGCATTTATATTTATAGTACATGCTACTAAGTATTCATTTGTTCCTGGCATTAATAAAATCTAAGGGATTGCAATACTTCAACAACAATAAAATTATCAAACATGATATGCAAACCTGGAGTCTGGTTATTGTTCCGCTTAAGTTGCTTTTCTTCCGAGACAAGTATTCTTTCCAATCTGGAGAGTGTGTTGTTCCTTTGAATGTATTAGATCTGAGATCTTTCTGGCTCTACGATTGCTTCTTGGACAAAGATCCGTTCTCTTTCCAGAGATTTAGATCTACAGTAGTTGCTTTTTATTGTTTCTCCTATTCCACATTCATGTGCTTGGAAGCTCCAAAAATCAAACTCTTCATCCTTTGACGCCTGCTCTTCATTCCATGGTTCCATAATTTTGCCCTTTGTTCTTTGCAAGGACGATGTCAATCCTTGTCATCCATGATCTACCAAGAGACCAAGCTTCTGCTGCGCCACTCTGATTTTATGGGGGAAGTCATGACAGTCTTTGACTTTGACCTTGACCAGTCTTTTGACTTTGACCAGTCAAATGTTGACTTTGACCCAAAAATCCAATTTTGATGTTTTTGATGGCTGAGGGCACTAGGAGATGCGATGGGTTAAGGTGCACTAGGATATTCAAGAATTATGCCAAACACTTAACTTAAAGTGCCCGGACAATCAGGTTAGGGTTTGTTGGTGCTGGAAGATCAGAAACCCTAGCTGCAACTGGAATTGTGCTACAACGAGCTTGATAGAGAGCTGCAGATCTACCTTCTAGTGGTTAGACTGTTTTGAAGGTGGTGTGGGCCCATAACTTGTTAGAATATTGTGCTCGTTTCACCATAGACAATGCTACACCATTTTCACCCAACCATAGGCAGAAAGCCACCCCTGAGCACCTTAACCTTTGACAGAAAGAATGATTTCGGGAAGCCTCACTAGAACCAATAGATAAACTAGGCTAGCGCACCTTCTCCAGAGGTAGCGCACAAGATAGAGTACCAAAAGACTGAATAGGGAATTACTGCACACCTGCAACTCCTCCTCAATACTTATGCCTTGCTTCTGGATGACTAAGTGTGTGTACAAATGAGCTAGAGCGCCTCCTATTTAGTATCTAACCAAGTGAACAGGTGTCTCTTCAAGCAGGGTCGACCTGTCCTTTTCTGCATATAATACTTCAATATTACTTATTCTGTTGAGCCAACTTGTCTTCCAGGGTTTTCATAGGTTTTCTCTTGCTTCCGAAATATTCTATTCTAGTCAAAGGTTTATCCATGGAGGTTAATACCTCCCGTAGCTACCAAAACATCAACATAAGAGAGGTAAAAATACTAAGTAGCCTCCCTAAGTATGGTGTGCCTTTATTAGGCAAAAATAACAATTGTGGGCTCATGAAAGTGCAAGGAAACTTTGCTAGGTCATGCCCTCCTCCAAAAATCAAAGGTCAACACCCCACATGCTAAGTGAAGAAAATTTTCAATAAAGCAAAGGTCACTCTAGATGGGCATGTAGGATTTTAAATTTAATATAACAGTGAATGAGACTCAATGAAGTGGTAAAGGAATTCATCAAGGAGGGCGCACCATCTAAGGTCATATGAAAACCTCTCAAAGCTCATAACATCCCAAAATAGCAAGTAAATTCAATGTGGGCCCACCAAGTACCCTCTTGACCATGCCAAAACACAACTGGTCCTTGAAATTTCAAAGTGCTTAGAATGGATTGAAATCTTACACTGGCAGTCTAGTGCTGTATGCCATACTGTGCATTTAAAAGTCCTGTAACCCTGCTAAAAATTTAAAATAGCCTAACCTTCGAATGAGTTGAAACTCAAATCATAGGAAAATCTCCCAACTAGGTCCTCAAATATGTAGTCATCCTATCAATCGCACCACACATAAACTGCTAGATATAACAGTTGCTAAAAAGAGAAATTGCTAGAATAAAAACTTTTCAAAGTTCAAAATCTATGCACATCTCTCCAAAGGATATCCAAAACTGTGATTAAATCCCCAAAAATACAAGTTTTCAAAAACCAACTTTACCATACCCTAAGGGGGTCTTCAATCTCCCATACTTGTTTTAAATACTGCACCAAACTTGCCAGTAGGAGTAGTAGCTCTAATGAAAACTCTATCCATCAGATGCACCATTATATATGTCTGACCTGCTTAATAACTCGTCCTACCAACAATCCCTGAAAACAAAACATGCGACCATGTGCCCACTGCCATGTCTAAAAAGGTACTCATGAACTGTTGATGTTGCATCAATGGATCGACCAACCAATCCATCTTGACATGTACCCCACGAACAAATTAAGATAGGCACTCAAGTTGGATTTTGAAGAAATCCAATCTGGGTGCTAAGACACCCCATGTGCTTCTCACTTCCTAGACCTCATGCTTGAGGATATAGGCAAATGTGGTGGGTGAAGAGGGTTGTAGAGAAAGAAAAAAGCATAACCAAATGCAACTCTACAAACACATATGGGTCTTGAACCTTACGAGAAAAAACACAAGGGGCAAGGAGCTTGTTAGAATAACTATCACTCGATCCACAACAAACTTCCTCATGTTGCAATCTCTCACTGAATAGAAAAACAACTTGAAGAAGATGTTTTCTTGTGATGAATGGGATTCATCTCAGTGGAACTATAATCTCAAAGGGAAAGACATCTGTGACAAAATTTGAGACCTTTGTTTGGAATAAAGAATAATAGTCTGTCAAAATCACCAAGCTCTTTGTTAAAGTGTTGCAGATGGTGGATGGGGATAAATGTGCCATGGGATATATTTATGTGGCCATGGATTAGGTCAAAGAGTAAATAAAGGCATCACACAAATATTTAAAAACAAAAGTATATACCTATTTGGCAGATCATTGGTGAGAGATGGAACAAGCATCTCCATTGGCCTATACATCTAGCTAGGTATTACCTAAACCCAATGTATTGGTACACAAAAGACTGTGATGTTGGTAGGGCATGGAAGATAGATTGAACGACTGCATACTGCGTATGCTCCCCAATCCAAAGGACCAAGATGCTATACACATTAAGATCGTAGATTACGGTGAATGTAAAGGTACCTTTGACAAAGCCTTGGCTATTTGACAAAGATCTAGGGATCAACCAAGTAGGCAATTTCAAAGTTTTAAAGCTATATTATTCATTATTGTAGATGTTGAAAAATTCTAGTGAAAGTTTCAAATGCATTTCTTGACCTTTCTAACTTTGTCTTTGAATATTATTGCAACTTAATAGTGGTGTTAGTGCCGTTCATAGTACCTTTAATTGCAAAGTTTTGCAATTTAGATCTTGAGCTTGACATGTAGCACTTTTGTGTTCCCCAAAGAGAAATTGTTTGGGACAACAACTGTTGAATGATTTAGTCTTTGTGCAGTACAATCTTTTGTTGAGGCACAAACCGTTGTTGATCACCACACTTGCTTTAGATCCCATAATCGTGGAGGATATTTATCCCTCCTCAGATTGGATCATGGGGAGTCAACCAACAATGTTTGTAGAGGATGAATTCAACTTGATGGACTTAGAGCTCTATTATTGAGGAAGTTTTTGCTGGGTTTTCTCCCCCATGAGGGTTTCCCAGGATAAAATGCTGTGTA
>CBVK0100069200.1:0-15002 GCA_900067695.1 Picea abies
AGTTAGTAGATTATGATGGCATTCCTTTGAGTGAACCCATAAATGGGATTTACTTTAAGAAGTACTATGCTTAGGTTATCTTTGCATGAGTGCTGGTATTTTTATTGTATCATATTTTTGTGTGCTACTTTTGTGTGTTTTTTCATTATTTGGTTTCGACCCCCAGCTGATTACCTTGCGTTGTGCTTGGTTTCCAGATGTCGGTGTCTTCTCTACCCGACATTGGCTTTGCCGATGGAACTAGTCGTAGTACTTAGAACTTAGCATCCGCTGCTTGGGCAATCTATGCACTTACGAATGAGTTAATCAGTCTGCACGGTGTTTGCCTCGGTCGTGCGACTAACGATATCATGGAATATAGTGCAGTCATCAAATTGTTGACCGACGCTATTTCAGTTGGAATCCATTACCTGGTTGTATGAATTGATTCACATTTAGTGGTACTACAACTAATTAATGTCTATGCTATTCGAAGTCCTACTTTGTTATGGGTATATATACAAATTCGCCTCTTGGAACGTTATTTCGATTACATTGAATATTAGCATATTCCTAGATGTCTAAATACATTAACATATGCATTAGCTAATTATGTGTTAGAAAGACATTTGAGACACATGTAAATCCAATCACAATTCACATTAAAGCAAGTAGGCCGGTAGAAGCCTTGTGTATATAGATAACGATAAAAGTGTTTTACAAAAAAGAGTGTTTTCATCCGAAGACCAAAAATATCAAAATGAGAAGCATTTGGCTTCATACACAAATAGCATCAAGGATGCTTCTCACAGTAGCACACTAATGCTCGTGATACCCTACGAAGTAGTCGACTAAGTGAACCAGATACGCCTATAGAATGATGCTGATAACGTCTCAGAATCTCATTGATGGAGGTGTCCGGGATATCTGTTGTCAAACCCGCTAGGTTCTGCTCGACTGATTCATAATAATCAACATCCCATCCAGCTACTACGACTGCTTCCCATTGTCTCTAAATAGGGGATGTACCCAGAGGCCGGTGTGGCCCTACGTCTGCATCGTCAAAATTTTTGATTAGTCATTGGATTGAAAGCATAAAAAACATCTTATATTTCAAAATTCACAAAAAACATCATAAAAACAAAACATTTTTCTTACTTGTGTCTCCCCATTGAAAGTCCTCAGGTAGAACCAAGTCGGGGTCGCCTATGAAATATAGCCTAACATATGTGTAATTGTCTATCATCATTATCTGAGGCCTCAACCAGTCGAATAATGCATCATTGTATTTCATGATGGGGCCCACTACATGTCGAGCCATGAGGTTGCACCACCTCTTCATCCTCGGATCTTGTGGGGCTGGTATACCCCACTCTACCTATAAACATAAATGGGGGACCCTCTCTAGGAATAAAGACACTAAAATATATCCATACCCAAATTGTTTCAGGTCTCCCTTCTTTCATTGTGTTAGTTGTGCCTTCATGCTGCGAAGGAATCCGTCGCTCCAGTTGAACACCCTAGGTTCCATGCGCTCCACTGCATATTGAAAATAGCTTTGGAGGGCCATGCGAGGAGATGCACTCCCTGCCATACGTGAAATTGTAAAAAGAATAGTCTGGAGGGTTAAATCCTAGACACCCATGATGGAAACTTTTCCCTTGCATCTCTCTGCCTTAGGATCATAGAATCGACGAAGATACTCATTCATTAGTAGACCGCCACCTCTACCTCCTGTGAAAGTAACATGAGACCCACGATGAGATAACCCCATCAAGAAATAGATATCATCAATATCTAAGGATAATACGTGGGAACCCACATGAAACACCTACTGGTCCACATCCCACATGTGGACTAGATACTCTAGTAGACTCAGTTGGGCCCTCATGCCATGTATTTTAAAGAATTTCAGAAGTCCGCATTACTGGAGGGAATTTACAGTGCCCGAGTCATTCAAGGAATCATGGGAATCATCTTCATTCTCCCTCTCCCTCCACTCCATCATTTTGATGATCAAATACCTACATTGGGACAATAAAAGGGAGTTAGCATCCTCATTTGTTGCTTTGGAAATTTTCTATTGGCTAAACGTATGTAAATAATTTTTGGTTTTTGGGTGCGACAGGTAGATATTTAACACAGTGCGGGGTTTCCACAAGTGCGCCAAATGGAACCTACAAAAATCATTGATTTTCATAGGTCTCGATACTGGTCACCTGTGGCGACCCTAGTGCACGTCTACCGACCATACATTTAACTCAAAAAACCATTTTAAACCGATGAAAATTAAATTTAATTCGATGAAAAGCAAGAGGACGAAGAGATTACCATTTTTACGAAAGCCATTCACTGAATGGTCACCCATGCCTCCCACAATTGACAATCGAAGTCTGACTTAAAAATAGGGTTTCTAAGCAAGTTTTGGGCAAAATGCAAATGAAATAGTAAAAAGATTTTTTACTCCTATTTATTTCTCTTTTTACTTTTTCTATTAATATTTTCTATTATTTAAATGTATTTTATCAAAAACCTAAAGGTTTAATGGTCTCATGAGTATTTTGTTTTCTCACAGATGGAGGAACTAGGACCCTGAACAATGAAATATGGATATTTTTCATGATTTGTTTCTTCACATATACATATAATTTTTAGGGTTTTTAAGAAAAACCTCAAGCCTAGTCTTTGTTTGTTCTCGTGCTCAAAAATCAATAAGAATGCAACCAAGTATACTTTTTTCATCTTCTCGTACTCGTCATGGTAACATGAAAATAAAAACTCATGGAGTATCCTTTAAGCTCTTTTCACGCTCCTTAAAAATGAAAATATTGTCGAGCGACCTTGTTATTTTCACGCTCATGAAAGTATTTGAAGAAAACGTTTTATGGGTGATATTTTATCACTTTTTCGGTACCATCGAACTACTTTACGAAAAAGGAACTGAGAGATTTCTCTTTAAGTGTTTTTTAGACTCTCAAAACATGAAAAACCCTCGAGTTTTCTCCTCTCTAGGAAGAAAGACACTAAAATAGATCCATACCCAAATTGTTTCAGGTCCCGCTTCTTTCATTTTGTTAGCTGTGTGTTCATGCTGCGAAGGACTCCGTTGCTCCAATTGAACACCCTAGGTTCCATGCACTCCACTGCATATTGAAAATAGATTTGGAGGGCCATGTGAGGGGACACACTCCCCGCCATATGTTCAATGGTAAATAGAATAGTTTGGAGGGGTAAATCCCGAACACCTCTGATGGAAACTTTTCCCTTGTGTCTCTCTACCTCAGGATCATAGTATCGATGGAGATACTCGCTCATTGGTAGACCACCACCTCTACCTCTTGTCAAAGTCACATGAGACACACAATGAGACAACCCCGTTAATAAATATATATATTCTATATCTAAGGATAGTACGTGGGCACCTACATGAAATATCTTCTAGTCCACATCCCACATATGGACCAGATACTCAAATAGCCTCAGTTAGGCCCTCATGCCCTGGATTTTAAAGAATTTTAGTAGTCCGTATTACCGGAGGGAATTTATAATGCCTGGGTCATTCAAGGCATCATCATCATCATCTTCGTGCTCCCTCTCCCTCTACTCCAACATTTTGATGATCAAAAACCTTCATTAGGACAAGAAAGGGAAGTTAGCATCCTCATTTGCTGCTTTAGAAACTTTCTATTGGCTAAATGCATGTAAAGTTTTTTTGATTTTCGGCCACCACAGGTAGAGTTTTAACATAGTGTGGGGTTTCTACAGGTGAGCCATAGGGCGCTTGCGGAAATCATTGGTTTTCGCAGGTCCCGATATTGGTCACCTGCGGCGGCCCCAACGCGCACCTACCAGCCTAAAACTTAACTCAAAAAGCTATTTTAAACAGATAAAAATGAAATTTAATCCAATGAAAAGTAAGAAGACAAGGAGATTACTGTTTTGACAGAATCCATTCATTGAATGGTCACCCGTGCCTCCCGCAATTGAAAACCGAAGTCTGTGGTAAAAACAGGGTTTCTAGACAAGTTTTGGGCAAAATGAAAATGAAATAGTAAAAAGAGTTTTTTCCCTATTTATTTCACTTTTTACTTTTTCTATTAATATTTTATATTATTTAAATGCATTTTATCAAAACCTAAAGGTCTAATGGTCTCGTGAGTATTTTGTTTTCTCGCAGATGGAGGAACTAGGATCCTGAACAATGAAGTATGGATATTCTTTTGTGATTTGTTTTTCTGTTCGTCACACACACACACACACACACATATACTTTTTAGGGTTTTTCAGAAAAACCTCGAGCTCAGTCTTTGTTCGTTCTCATGCTCGAAAATCAATGAGAACACAACCGAGTATACTTTTTTTGTCTTTTTGTACTCATCATGGTAACACAAAAAGAGAAACCCATGGAGTATCCTTTAAGCTCTTTTCATGCTCCATAAAAACGAAAAAGATTGCCGAGCGACCTTGTTCTTTTAACGCTCGTAAAAGTATTTGAAGAAAATGTTTTATGGGCGATAATTTATTAGTTTTTCGGTCCCATCGAACTACTTTACGAAAAATAAACTGGGAGAGTTCTCTTTAAGTGTTTTTTAGACTCTCAAAACATGAAAAACACTCGAGTTTTCTATCTTTGGACTCGTTAAACAATCATTGTTAAACATACTCCAAGGGACTTGTCCAAAGGATGAGCTTACATCAACAAGCATATGTTATCCTCCTCAAGCTTGCGTAAAAATAAAGAGGTACTGGCCAGAAATGGTGGGGGGAATTTTGGGAAATAAATGTGTCTTTGTATTTGTGTTAGTAGCATTGATAGTCTCTCTTGAACATGACACCCCCCTTCATCATTTAAATATGGGTTGGGAAATCCATTTGTTTCTCTTCTGACTTTCTGCAAGTTCATATCTTGGGTCATCTTTGAGTCAATGATGCCAAGACCATTGTCGTGTCATTCATATGTTCAAGAGAAGTCCAAAAAATCCTTCTTTCAAGTCGACCATCTACAATTGTCAATTCCTACCATGTCGGCCTTCCCTGTGTTAGTTTCAAATCATTTTCATACTTTGATCTATCCTAAAATATGTTTCTTTTTTCGTGTCATTGATGGGGGATACATCAAGCCTCTCCTGTGATGAGTCTTTTCCTGTCGACTTCAACTCATCATTCACGAATTAGACTTAGAAATCATTTAGTACCTTAGAGCCTGCATGCCTCAATGAAAGGTTTCTTCGATTTCGATAGTGGATTCACATCATTGGTCCCTAATCAGAAGATTCCATCGAGTGTTTAACTCCAGCTCATTTATTCACATTCGTTGGATCGTACTAAGGTACCTTGGGAGTCATTGACATCAATGGTGATTTCCCTCGTACTTGTTAACGGTTTTCATCAATGACCGGTAATCAAGTGTTTTCGACCATGTTCAACTTAAACACTTGTAATCGAATGGCTAGATTCGTGCTTGCGGACAATGGGATTGAAGACCCTAGCTCCCATCATTCTTGATCCAGGTTGCAATGGAGTATGTATGATTTGTATTGACACATATATCCACTTTGTAGGTCTCGTGGCTATGTCTGAATTTGAGCTTTCTAATACCTAGATCCACAGTGTATTCCTAGTGTATATGTAGAATCTTGATGGCATGGATCCACAATGTATAATTGGTGGCCATGACTGACATTTATTATTCAAATCACTTGTATTCTAAGCATGGGAATGCCTACCTTAGAAATGGTATAATATTGTGCAGATGCTTGATTGTTTTTAGGTTCCCGATTGGTGCGCTCCATGTTCCCAACACACACATGCATTTTACAAAGTATTTCGGTTGTCACAAGTTCTAGCCTCATACTTTGGGGGGAATTCTGTTAGACATTATTTTCGTCACCCTGATGATGATTCTACAAACATGTGTTCAGGCTCTCAAAAGGATATTTTGCATGAGAAAAATAACTAATTTATTCCTCTGCAAGGCTTGTTTTTAGAAGGAGTCTGCATGCTAGGAGTAATACACAGTGTGAAAATTCTTGATTTCTACGGGCTTCTCTATACTTGGCTCGAGGGGTTTCCGCAGGCTGCTATATAGGCAGGGTGAGATGGCGTTTGAAAGACAAAAGAAGAAAGAAGTTCATGAAGTTTCTAGAAGGGGAATCTTCTAGAATGTGAGGTGGCATCCGTATAGTTGTGATCCTACTGGCTTCTCTGATTTGGTGGGATCATTCTCATCCTTTTAACCACTTCACCTTCTCCTATATAATGATGGGTTTCTCATGGAAAATGTTAAGAAAGATTGAACAAAGAATTGCTGAAAGAATAGGATGAAGACTGTGTGAAGGATCCTATTGCAACTGATGCTTGAGGTCTCCATTTGTCCATCAAGTTTTTGTCGACCATATTCATACGAATTCAGAGAAAGTGTATGTGTGTGTTGGAACAAAGGACCACTGAAAGGGAACTTGCGACATTAAGACAATTTGGTTGTATCTTCCACTTTTACTTAATATAATATGGTGACATGTTTCTTTCCCATAAAATCATTAGCATTTTATTACATGACTCCTTGATCACATGTTTAGGTTTTCATTGAATCTATTATTGTTTCTTTCACTTTGGTTGGTTTGTGTCATTGTAGATTTGATCTCACAAGAGCAACGGAGCAAAGCAGGGACAAAAGGGTTATAAGGAAGCGATATCTAAAGGTATGTCATCCATTCCTTCTTTGGTAGTAAATTAAATGATTGTAACTTAAGGAAAGAGTCATGTCTTGTCTTGTTTTTTTATAGATCCAGGTGGATCTAGGGACATCAGCTTATGTCTGGATTCATCGATTTATCCAATAACCCCTGAGGGGTCCGGGGGCAAGCGGGCCCCTGAAGAAAAAATTTGCTTTGTAAATGTATATTGTAATTTCATTGTAAATATGGATTGTTCATTATAAGGTCGCAGATATGAAATTTGAAGTTATGTTAGGGTTTTTTTCCCTAGAAGGAACCCCTGTTTTATGAGGGAAATGTATTGCGGCTATGTATCATTGCAAATATTGTATTCTGAGTGAGGAGAATGTGAGAGAAAGAAGAGGAAGTTACAACAGGTGTGTTGCAGGTTGTATCCCTTCATTTGCTGGATAATAATAACGGAAGGACTTGACAATTTCTCTGGTGAACGTAGCCCACACTGGCTGAACCATGTATATCTGTGTCTCTACTCTATTATGTATCTTTTGTGTTTTATTTCCACATTTGTTTTATTTCCACATTTGTTTTATTTTATTGCTCCACGATCCTGTTTTTCTAACATTCATTAGTGGTTTTGATATATGATTGGTATACACTTGAGGCTACACAACAATGAGGTTTGGAACATGGTTTGATGTGAGGTTTTATGGTATTTGACTTATGGATATTGTGATGTATTGCTAGAGGAATATTGTTGGTTATATTGGCATATGTCTTTGGTATATGGTCGAGGTACATATTGGGTACATGTTGAGACATATAGTTGATGAGTTGTCACATACATGAGGTGTATGATATGGTGATATTGGTACAACTTGATGAGTCATAGTTTGATATATAGTTGATACATGATTGGTACATGCTAGTAGCATTGTTGAAACATGGTTTATGGATGATGTGGTATACATGACTTGGTATAATATTAGAAGCACATCTTGATCATGGTACATCTTGTTGATGATTGTGAGTAGTCTTGGTTGATGCACATCTTGGTGAAATTGTGCATATGATTGAGAGTTGTCTTGGTGAGTAGATATGATTTGGTTGATAAGATTGATAAGACAAGTTGCTTGGATAGGTTTTTGTGACATGTTATTTGTACATGTTTGGTGCATGGTTGATAGTTGTGATGGTATATTTTTTGTGAGTGATTGATGTGCATGGTTGATGCACTTGTGATGGTACAAGTTTTGTGAGTGATTGATGTGCATGGTTGATGCATTTGTGTTGGTATAGGTTGGTACAGGTTATTGGCATAGGTTGTTGGTACATGTTATTGGTAGAGGTTGTTACAAGTTGTTTGGTGTAGTTTGATTGGTATAGGTTGCTATAGGTTTTTGATATAGGTTGACAATGGTAGTGGTTGATTTAGTGACAATGAAAGGTTGTCTACAATTGGAATTTATATTTCGTGGAGGCAGGACAAGGCAAGGAAATGGAGTTTTAGCCTCCTTCCGGTTGGTGTCGGAGAATCAGTGAGTTGGAACTTCCTGTAGGTTGGATCTTGAGAACTAGGTGGCTGGAGCCACCTTTCGGTTGGAGCCGTAAATCCCAAGGGGTTGTAGCCTCCTTCTGGTTGGAGCCAGAGAATTTAGGGAGTTGTAGCTTCCTTTAGGTTGGAGCCTTAGAAACTAGAGGGTTGGAGCCTTCTTCCAGTTGGAGATGGAGAATTGGAAGTTGCTTCATTTGATTGTAATTATTTGACATATAAGAAAATCATTATTTGGTTTTCTCCCACATTGGGTTTCCACGTAAATATTGGTGTATTGTGTATTGTGTGGATATGTTTATTATGCACTGGTGGATGTTAATGTTTATGATACATTAATATATTGATGATGAACTGATGAACATGGTTTAATAATTTAAAGGAATACAAACTGTGGTTAAAATTGGTATAGATTGATCATTACTAATTCACCCCCCCCCCCACTGTGGTTAAAATTGGTATAGATTGATCATTACTAATTCACCCCCCCCCCACATTCAATAATCCAACAATTGGTATTAGAGCAGGTTCCTTCAAGGACTCATTTTAAGCATTGGAAGGTAGATCATGGAGTACATTATGAATGGAGCACCAATTTTCAATGGTTAGAAAGGTATGAAGTATGAATTGTGGAGTTGCAGGATGAAGGTATTTTTATAGGCATAGGGATATGATGTTTGGCACTCAGTTGTTACATGATACATTGCTACAAAGAAACCTCCAAAGACTGCAGCCAAGAAGGAACTGAAAAGGAACAAAAAAATAGAAATGGATTTTGTCTTGGAAGGATTACCTGATTTAGTAAAGGACAAAGTAGGAAAATGTTCATCAACTAAAGAACTCTGGGATAAGCTACAAAATATATATTATTCTCCCATCATAGAGTCAAAGATTGCTAAATAAGAAGAAGGTACATAACAAGAGGTAAGTTTTTCATCATGTTAGATAGATTTAGAAGAAAAAGAGTGTGAATTCAACCAAAGTATGTATTTTTGCTTTAATTGTGAAGAAGTTGGACATCGTGAAATTGAATGCCCTTATTTTAAGATTGAAAGTGATGAGACAGAAAAGCCCAATGAAATATAAGAAAATCCTAATATTGAAAAAGAAAAGAATCATGAAACAAAATTCAGTCAATGAGAAAGAGAACTTGAAGATGAACTACTCACATTGAAGGTCCAACTTGAAGAAGCAAAGCGAACAGAAGAGGTCTTGAGGAGTCAAATAATAAAGAAAGAAGAAGAGGTTGAGAAGCTTGACGAAGAAGTTGTCAGACTAAGAGTCAAAATTTTCAATCTCAATAAGAATGTTGAAAAGACAAAAACATCCACATCAACAGTAGAGAATGAAGAGAAGCATTCCAGGGTGCCAAAAAAGAAGAATGAAGAAAATAGAAAGAGTTATGCAGAAACACTCAAAGGAAGGAATCATTGTCAACCAAAATCCAAGAAAATTGATAAAGATATATCTTCAATAAGACCCTCCACATTCAAGACGCAAAGAAGCTTCGACCATAATTAAAGGATCCACAAAAGATAATATTATGATTACCCAAGGTAGGAAATAAGAAGGACTACACCAAAAAGAAGGTCATTCACTCCCATGTATGTAAATTTATTTTATGGTCATTGTTTTTATTGTACTAACTTTGGAAATAAGGTTGTAGATTGTAGGGCTCATGGAATAAATTTTCAAGCAAGAAATGATTATGTGGCCCCACATAGCATTGAATGTTGAAAATGTAATAACTATGGATACATAGCTCGTGATTGTAGAAGCGTGATGATTCAGATTATTTTCGGCAAAAAATGATAGTGGATATATAATAAAGAAATGTCCATAGATATATAAGATATTCAATAATATAACATAGATATATCAGAGATATAACCATCAACATAGAGATACAATAATACACAATTTCTATGAATGAGTTAAATGTACAAAACTGTATAAATATAGAGTGAAAGACTCGCTAGAATGGTGGCATATTATCTCTGAGAAGAGATGTGATGGATACGATCATTCGTAAGAAGATGATTGTTACTAGGAGTTAATCATGGGTAAATTTGTTGCAATAAGAAAATAATTAAAAATAAAGTACTTGCAACAAGAAGTGGAGAGTTTACTAATTATGGATAAAGTAGTTGAAAGTGGGTTATCCATAAAAGAATGAAGTTGGATAAAACAATTAGAAGATAACCCCTAAAGGAATCCACTTGAAGAATATAAATAAAAGAGCAAGGGAATCTCATTAGTACCTATTGAACTTAGTTGAATATCTATTTTGTGAAAGGTTATTGACAGGTATAATTGACAAATCTAAGGTTGCATGAAGTTGAGGAAGGGAAGAAAGTTTGACAACAAAGTTTCATATCTACAGATGGAAAGGGTTTTTAAAAAACCCTAATTACCGAGGTCCTCATGGGTAAGCCTATAGGTTTCAAGTGAGGCATCCTTGCGGGTCAACTAGTGTGAAACATGCGAGGCACTGATAAGTTTGGGAAAAAGGAAGGTAACATATAATGGAAGTTGAGAAAGTTATGGATAATTGAGGTATGATGTTCTAGGTCAGTCACAGAGCTACATGCATGAGTACATACTTGTATTGAAGGGTATATGATGATGGTACATGGTTTAGTTTTTAAGTATAATCTTGAAGCATATCATAAGTGCATGGTACAAACCCTAGTGTGTGGATTGAGTCATTTCTGTTAGGGTATATTGCTGGTTATGTTGAGTACTTTCTCAGTGATGTTATGGCACTTTGGTTATGGGGAAAATCATGGTAATGTGATACTAGATGGAGGCATATCCTTGATCTATTGATGCACATCCTTGGTACATGTTTAGAGGCACTATTGGTTGTATAATACTTTCTATAGTGAATGGTTTTGAGGAAGATCTGTTGAAGTATATTGTTGGTGCATGTCTGAGTTTTATTGGTATATCTTATGTTACATTCTGAGAGGATTTTGTTAGTGGTTTTGATATATGATTGGTACACACTTGATGCTACACAACAGTGAGGTTTTACACATGGTTTGATGTGAGGGTTTATGGTACTTGAACTATAGATATTGTGATATATTGTTAGAGGATTCATGTTGGTTATATTGACATATGTCTTTGGTATATGGTTGAGGTACATGTTGGGTACATGTTGAGACATATAGTTGATGATTTGGCACATACATGAGGTATATGATATGGTGATGTTGGTATAAATTGATGAGTCATAGTTTTATCTATAGTTGATACACAATTGGTACATGCTAGTAGTATTGTTGACACATGCTTTATGGATGTTGTGGTATACATGACTTGGTATAATATTAGAAGCACATCTTGATCATGGTACATCTTGTTGATGTTTGTGAATAGTCTTGTTTGATGCACATATTGGTGACATTGTGCATATGATTGAGAGTTGTTTTGGTGATTGATATTGGTGAGTAGATCTAATTTGGTTGATGAGATTGATGAGACAAGTTGTTGTGACAGGTTGTTTGGATAGGTTGTTGTGACAGGTTATTTGTACATGTTTGGTACATGGTTGATGCTTGTGATCATACAGGTTGTGTGAGTGATTGATGTGCATGGTTGATGCACTTGTGATGGTATAGGTTGTGTGAGTGATTGATGTGCATAGTTGATGCACTTGTGTTGGCACAAGTTCGTATAGGTTATTGGCACAAGTTGTTGGTACATATTGTTACAATTTGACAGTGGTAGTGGTTGATTCAGTGACAATAATAGGTTGTCTACAATTGGCATTTATATTTCAGGGTGGTATGATGGGGAAATGAAAGGGGGTTGTAGCCTCCTTACATTTGGTGTTGGAGAATTGGGGAGTTGGATCTTCCTTCAAGTTGGATCCTGAGAACTAGGTGGTTTCAACCACCTTCTGGTTGGAGCTGGAGAACCTAGGGGGTTGAAGCCTCCTTCTGGTTGGAGCCAAAGAATTTATGGAGTTGTAGCTTCCTTCAGGTTGTATCCTGAGAAACTAGGGGGTTGGAGCCTTCTTCCAGTTGGAGATGGAGAATTGGAAGTTGGTGCTTCCTTGAATGTAATTCTTTGACATATAATAAAAGGATTATGTGGTTTTCTCCCACATTGGGTTTCCACATAAATATTGGTGTATTGTGTATTGTGTGGATGTGCTTATTATTGTTTATTATGCATTGATGAATGTTATTTTTATGATACATTAGTATATTGATGATGAACTGATGAAAATTGTTGAAAAAGTTAAAGGAATATAAACTGTGGTTAAAATTGGTATAGATTGCTCATTACTGATTCACCCCCTCCCCCCTCTCAGTAATCCAACAATTGGTATTAGAGCATGTTCCTTGAACGAAACATTTTAACCACTGGAAGGTAGATCATGGAGTACAATATGAATGGAGCACCAATGTTTGATGATTAGAAGGGTATGAAGTATGAATTGAGTTGCAGGATGAAGGTATTTTTACAGCAACAAGGATATGACGTTTGGCACTCAGTTTTTACACTGCTACAAAGAAATCTCCAAAGACTGCAACTAAGAAGGAATTGAAGAGGAACAACAAAATAGCAATGGATTTTATCTTGGAAGGATTACCTGATTCAGTAAAGGAAAAAGTAGGAAAATGTTCATCAACTAAAGAACTCTGGGATAAGCTACACAATATCTATTCTTCTCCCATCATGGAGTCATATATTTATAAATAAGAAATAGGTACAGAACAAGAGGTAAATTTCTCATCATGTCAGATAGGATGAGAAGAAGAAGAAGAGTGTGAAGTTAACCGAAGTGTGAATTTTTTCTTTAATTGTGAAGAAGTTGAACATCTTGACACTAAATGCCCTTATTTGAAGATTGAAAGTGATGAGACATAAAATCCCGATGAAATAGAAGACAATATTGAGATTGAAAAAGAAAACAATCATGAAACATAATTCGGTCAATGAGAAAGAGAACTTGAGGATGAAAGAATCACATTGAAGATCCAACTTGAAGAAGCAAAGAGAGCAAAAGAGGTCACGAGGAGTCAGATAATAAAGAAAGAAGAAGAGGTTGAGAAGCTTGAAGAAGAAGTTGTCACACTAAGAGTCAAAATTGTCAAGATTAGTAAGAATGTTGAAAAGATAGAAACATCCACATCAACAATATAGAATGAACAAAAGCACTCCAGGGTGCCATAAAAGAAGAATGAAGAAAGAAGCAAGAGTTATGCAGAAACACTCAAAGGAAGGAATCATGGTCAACCAAAATCCAATAAAATTGATAAAGATACATATTCAAGAAGACCCTCCACATTCAAGCCACAAACAAGATTCAACCATAATGAAAGGATCCACAAAAGAGAATATTATGATCAACCAAGGCAGGAATTTAGAAGGACTACACCACAAAGAAGATCATTCACTCCTAGGTATGTAAATTTATTTTACGGTCATTGTTTTTATTGTACTAACTTTGGACGTAAGGTTGCATATTGCAGGTCTTATGGAAGAAATATTCAAGAAATAAATGATTATGTGGCCCCACATAACATTGAGCGTTACAAATGTCACAACTATGGACACATAACTCGTGATTGTAGAAGCATGATGATCCAGATTATTTTTGGCACGAAATGAGAGCGAATATATAATAAATAAATGTACAAAGATTTATCAGATATCTAATAATATAATAGATATATATCTGATATATAAACATAAATGCGGAGATACAATAATACACAATTTCTATTCATGAGCAAAATGTACAAAACCGTAGAAATACAGAGTGAAAGATGTTGGATTACTGAGAGGGGGGTGGGTGGGTGAATCAATAATAGAGCAATTTTATCCTTTTTAACCATATAATCCAAGTGTTATATCAATGAAGCATTATCATCCAATAACTACAGAGTAAATAAGCAATGAGCAAATGAACAATCATACACATACACAATACACCCGTGTTTTATGTGGAAACCCAAATTGGGAGAAAGCCACAAAGTGTTTTTTCTTATATGTCTTGAATAATTACATTCAATGGAAGCACCAACTTGCTTTTTTTTCCATCTGCAACTGGAAGGAGGCTCCAACCCCCTAGTTTCTCAAGATACAACCTGAGGGAAGTTCCAACTCCCCAATTCTTTGGATACAACCATAAGGAGGCTACAACCAACCCCCTACTCTCTCCAGCTACAACTGGAAGGTGACTACAACCACCTGTCCTTGCCCCGTCCAACTTCCCTGAAGTAGAAGTAGAATGATGGAGCCACTGTCACACTATCACTGTGAGATATACCGCTGTAAACATGTACCAATAAATCAGAACCATGCATCAACCATGCATAAACCTGTATCTCAACCTGTAATCAACCTATACCATAAACAAGTGCATCAACCGTGCACCAACCTGTACCAAACAACCTGTAATCAACCTGTACCATAAACAAGTGCATCAACCATGCACCAACCTGTACCAAACAACCTGTAATCAACTTGTACCATAAACAAGTGCATCCAACCATGTACCAAGTATGTACCAATAATGTGTCAACTACTCATCAACTATGACTCATCAATATGTACCAACATAATCAACTGTACACCTCATGTATGTGCCAACTCATCAACTACTTGTCTCAACCATGTGCTCAACATGTACCTCAACCAAAAGACCTCATGAATTTCATCATCCAAATATTATTTGTAGATCTATAATAGACCTGGTGTATATGATCCCATTCCTGCAAACCTTCCTTAACTTCAACAACAAGAGACTATCATTTTCATCAAACTTTTCTTTAGTC
>CBVK0100069201.1:0-15001 GCA_900067695.1 Picea abies
AACCAATCTTCCAACAACAATAATACACAATTTTCTATTAATGAATGAAAATGTACAAAGACTATAAAAATACAGAGTAAAAGACTCGTTATAATGGTGGCAACTTATCTCTGATAAGAGATGTGTCTGCTAATTGCATTCTCAAGAAGACAATTTTATGATGAGGCTCCAAAGACATCTTTATCATAAATAAAATCCAAAACCCTAACCCTGGAAGATGAAAAGCCAATAGTTTTGTGGACCCTATTTTGGGTAGTTTGGTTTATCAAATTCCCGGGGGCGTAACTTTGGCATACGATTTTCGTTTGGGGGGCACGATAGCTCATTAGAAAGACATTGTCGAGGAGATTCATTTAGGGGGCTCAATAAGAGCCTTTGGATGTCATTAATAATATCAATCCGAAAAGACATTCATTTAGGCCTTCAAAATGGCCTCGGAAGTTAAAACTGCTAAAAATAATAAATTACCAAAATTGCTAGAAAACTGTTTTGAGCCAGTTCGAAAAGGTGGGTGGCCATCGATATCCACCTAGATCAATCCTCCCTCCTTATGAAGTAATGGTATCCATTGCATTGAGTGCTCGTGGGAGATGGAAAAGCATTTGATGAATCTGCATCTTGATGAGTTGCTTGCCTTGTTGGAGAAGTTCTGATGCTTAGGTTGTTGAAGGTTATCACAACCCTATGGCTGGAAGGGTTTGAAATTTTTAACCAATATGGATACCTGAGATGCCTATGTGCAGAAGGAAGTTGTACACTTTTTTGCAATCTTGTCGACCTTCTTATGTTGGATAGAAGGTGCTTGGGCCGAGGCTATAGTGGTTGCAGTATCCTTTTGTTCACCTTTTGAAGAGATTGTATGGAAGATGAATTTTGTAGTATGAGATACTACCTTGTGGAACTATTTAGGTGAAATAGTAGTCATAACTACCTTTGGTATTCTATAGAGATGACCCCCCAGAGAAACAATGACACTGTGGGGTCGAGACTCATAAACAACATGGCGCTCCACATATATGGTTGGCCCAGTGGGAAAACATCACATAATACCTCATCCTTGAATGGTTGGATGTCATATGACAATCGACACTACTGGCTGACACAAAGATCTTGTCCTTGGAAAAACCACTCGATGTTGTATGGTTGCGGGTGTGTTGTTGTCGACAATCCCAACTGTTTGACGAAATCTGTTGAGATGAGTTTCTTCTCGCTTCCTCTATCAACAATAAAATGCAGCAGGGTCCACTTCACCCACATCTATGAATGAAAAAGTTGCTCCCCCTCTTCCGGATCTGTTGGTTCTTCTAGTTGAATTGTTGTGGTCGCGACAATAGAAGTGGGGTGTGTGTCGATGATCTTTCTTTTTCCAGTATTTTTAGAATCAGATTCTGAATCAGGTTTTGACTTCTTGTATTTGATATCGTCCACCAATGACCGTTTTGAGCGACATTCCTCGGTGTTGTGCCAGGGGCATTTGTGGAAATCACACCATTTTCTAGTGTCCTTCTTTGTCTTCCCGTGACCCTTCTTTTCATGTGGCTTGGACTAGTTTTCGAGAGATTGTTTGTTAGGGTTGTCTTTATCATACTTTGGTTGTTGCATATTTGCAGACCCAAACTCCTATTTGTTCTGGTGCTTAAATTTCTTCTCTATTTTAGTATCATATTGATAAGCAGCATCGAGTGATGAGATGTCTAGAAAATCCATTTCAGTTTGGATGTATCTGTGTAGCGCCCCATGGAATTTCAGAACCAAATATCGTTTGGAGTCTTTGATATCCATCTTGGTGCGCAAGGTATGGAAGGTATTGGTGAACTTCATAACTTATTGGCACCTCTCTTGTCACAGTGTGGTCCATCTCATGTACTAGTCCTCATAGTTTCCAACAGGGTAATATTGCTCTTTTACCGCATCCACAAAAAAATCGCAAGTGGGATTGGCCCCATATATTCTAGAATCCTTTGTGGAACTTTTCTCCCATTAAGTTTCCCACCAATGTTTGACATGGGGGAGAGCTTTAAGGAGTGAGAAGGTGATATTTTCCCTGTCGAAAAAATTATGAACAGAGAAATAACCTTCTAACAAATTTAACCATTTGTCTAGGGCATCCGCATCTATCTGACCTTCAAATATGAGAATATAAAAATTAGCATGTACCTTGAAAGGAGAGGTACTTCCAAAGTGGTTGTTTGATGAAGATGTGTTTGTTTCTATCGACAGGCATTGAAGGATGTGGGAAAATTTCTCCATCATTTTGTCCCTCTATCGCGTGA
The DNA here is from genome assembly GCA_900067695.1 of Picea abies. NCBI lineage: Eukaryota > Viridiplantae > Streptophyta > Pinopsida > Pinales > Pinaceae > Picea > Picea abies. The sequence goes on from CBVK0100069201.1 coordinate 2,274, forward strand.
GAGCTTGTTCAAGCAACAGATTGATAGAATTGTCTACTTCGTCGTTTTTCTTTTCTTTCGCCATGGAGATTTTCTTGGGTGTGTGAGAGAGATTGTATTCAAGAGAGACAAGTTCGAGACCCAACTTTCCATACTCGTACCTCGTCAAGGACATGCACTGAAAAAAAATGATCAAGAGCAGCCTGCTTTGATACCACTGATCTGAATTATTTTCGGCACCAAATGAGAGTGAAGATATAATAAAGAAATGTATAGATATATCTCGGATATCCAATAATATAACAGAAATGTATCATAGATGCATCCATAAACACAGAGATACAGTAATACACATTTTTCTATTAATGAGCAAAACTGTACAAATACTATAAAAATACAGTGAAAGACTCGCTAGAATGGTGGCAACTTATCTCTGAGAAGATATGTCTCCGATACTCACATTCGCAAGAATATTATTTTATAATGAGGCTCCAAATGCCTTTTTATCATAAATAAAATCCAAAAAACTAACCCCGGAAGATGAAAAGCCAACAATTTTGTGGACCCCATTTTTGGTAGTTTGGAGTATCAACTTCCTGAGGGCGTAACTTTTGTATACGATCTTCATTTGGGGCATGGGGAACGCGATATCTCGTTGGAAATGTATTGTCGAGGATAATCATTTAGAGGGTTCAATAAGAGCCTTCATCTATCATTGAGAAGATCGATCCCAAAAAACCTTCATTTAGGCCCTCAAAATTGCTAGAAAATTGTTTCGAGTTAGTTGGAAAAGGTGGGTGGCCACCGATATCCACCTAGATAAACTCCCTAGCACAAGATTCTATGTTTTTTATTATGGATTTGGAAAGTTATCCTCACAACCTATTCCAAATCCCTACACTTCCTAATGTAGGTTTGCTACCAAAAAATATAAAAGTGTCTGATTAATTTTATGAGCGCTTCAATTTAGGGTTGTTGTTTACTCAAGAGTGTGAAAGTGAAACTGATGATGTTGTGGACTCCACTCCAAAAGAATACAGAAAAATGAGATGTGAATCTTTTTCTTCAATGAATCCTACATACGGGATGGAGAAGATGTTCCACTTTCTTTAATAAAACACCCAATTCCCAAATGCAATCAACCTATCTACACTACCCAAAAGAAAGAATGCAACTACTTTCTTTGTTTGTTTCTAATGTATAAAGAAATTACATGCAAATCCTTTAATTCTCCACTACTTTCAATTAAAATAAAGAGTTAGATGTAAATGCAAAAGACACGAAGCAAAAAGATCTTCAAACAAAGCATGCACTCAAAGCGATGAGAATTGAAAGAAAAAAAATAGGAGATAACCTATTCAAACAAGAAATCATTCAAGGATTTGAAAATCAACATGCATTTAAGGAATACAAGAAATTTCAGAGAAGAATCCAAAAATTGATAAGGAGAAAGAGAAATCACTCAAACTATCCTGACAAAACAAGAAACAAGAAAGAGAAATATCACAATTTGAAAAGGGTGCAAGCTCAAATCAAGACAACAAAGAGTGATAAGTACCAAATCCTCAACCCACTGTACAAACTCTGGGAAAATATCTCTACAAGACAGACTAGAAAACCTGAGCAAAAAAGGGCAGAAAATACCAAAACAGGAGATCAACATTCCCTAAATCAAGGGCACAGAGCGCTATAGTACTCTTTAATACACTGAAAAGGAGTGTCAATTATATATCAACACTCTGTGATGCACTACATGAGAGCACTACCCTTCCCAAAAACTCAAAACATAGCCAAAAAACTTAGAAAAACTCACCCAGAATTCTCAGAATTTTGTGAAATTGCCAGTGAAGAGTGGAGAAAGGAAATAGATCAGAAACAAACAGTGAAAATGATCTAAAATATGGGCAAAACAGAAGGACAATACAAGGAAATACAAGTCAATTTCCTTCCCCAGTGAAGTCGCCAATTTTTGTTGTAGGAAAATCCCCCTACAGACAAGTAAATATCCTCTTGGATTCTAGACCCCTATACCAAGACAGAAAACATACAGATGGACACTAACATCCCTGTGAATTTAATTACCTAATCATAAAGAGAAATAGGACAAAGAAAATGTGATGCAACTTATTTCGTAGTTCGTCCTCGTTGCCTCCAATCTAATCCTAATCTCCAAAGTCTTCAGCACCAGTCGATACCTGTAATGCAATGGACAACAAAAGAAAAATAACTCCTACTCTACTCTACAAGATTAGACTTAATCAAATTCATCTATCAAGATCGATAATCATATGCATCAATACACAATATTGAAGGGAATAGGCCAAGTAATATTGATGATAACTTTAAAGAGATACTTGCAAACTGTAGATGAAGTTGCAGTAGCCTCTCCAAGTCCTCCTCATCCATCCCTTGCACAATGCTCCCAATATCATAACCAAAAGCTTTCTCCCAAGATCATAAGTTTGATACCTCTAATCTTCTTCTTCCTCTTCTTTCTCCATGGAAATCCCTCATTATATAGGATTTGGAGGCTTAACCACCATGGAGAGGATCACTCATCAGATCCACTAAAAAGGGATCTCCAAGATATTTAGGGAGAAAATATCTCTTAAGGATTTTAGGGAGGAAATATCTCTCAAGGATTTTAAGGAGGAAATATTTCAACATTCCAGATCCTCAACCTCCCCTAAAAAATAGAAAACCAAATGTGAGCTAGATTATCACACTAAATTAATTTCCTTTTCATGAATATTAATAATTAATTCACGTGCACATAGTATTTTGACCTTCATATAATATATTTATCCTCCACATTGACTAGGGATTGTGACATATGTTATTTCATGGTGTCGAGGTATATGTGACACTTAGCAAGGTGCATGTGACACTTTTACGACACTTGCAACACTTAGGGCGAGGTACCTAGGTGTGCAAATTTGATGTGTAACAATTACTGAGATTGTTATAGATTGTACCCAATCACATAATGCTGCTAAAAGAGAGTTTTTTAAAGGTATGTGGTGAATATATTTGAAGTTACTTCTACTTGGATCAATATGTTGTTGTGGGATAAGGGGGTTATGAAATTGGAATCTGATCACCCTAGTAGTTAGGCACCTTTGCACACATAGGGGGATTGGGGGATGACCAAGGGATGTTCTAAGAATGTCGAGAGAAGAATTAGGTGGAACGAAAGAAGAGATTGAAGTTTTGCGTAGTGGAAAAAAATTTCAAAACAGTAGGAAGAGGATTGTGGGTGGCAGAGAAGAGAGGCACAATGATATTGAGGAAAGAGACACCAACATAGTGTTTCATATCAAAGGAATTCCATGCATAGAGGAAAATAAAAATGATCGTCAACTCATCCCAGCAGAAGGAGATACATTACATCCCATTAGCCCCACTCAGGCTAGAATTTGCATTGAACCCACGACCTTGTGTGTGACTCTAAGGTATAAAACATTGTCATGAACACTTGTAGCTAGTTAAGGAAGAAAGGATAGTACTAAAGGTAGTTAGAGTAGTGGGAGTAGTTTGAAAACCCAAAAACAGTTAGTGACACCAAGGACTAATATTTCACAATACACCATGGCGGGGTTAGACCCCACTTCGATAATTCCTATCTTTCACGGAGTAGGGATAGAAGATGCAGAAAAACACTTATTTTTCTATGAATCAATATGGACCATGAAGAATGTTGAGGATGACGATGCAAAAATCATGTAATTAGTAACAACATTTAGAGGTCGTGCATTACTCTGGTGTATGAAGTATCAGTCCATTGTGCCTGCGAGACAAGACAAACATTCACATACATCAGGAAAGCCTTTCTAAAAAAGTTCTAGAAACCAAAGTCTAAGTTGGAGTGTATTACAGAACTAAAATAGATCAAGCACCTACAAAATGAATCAACATGGGATTTTGATAAGAGATTCAAGATATTGATGGATTGATTGAACTTCCAGATTCCAGATGAGCAACATAGGAAATGGTTCATTGTGGGATGTTTACCACATATATGATGCCCATTGATGCAACAGAATATTACATCACATTCATAAGCTCTAGAGATCACCATGAAGTTGGAAGCATCCCCTACAGGAGAAAATGGTGTAGGGATGGCTTAGGTTCAGTTGCAGTTAGTAGCATTGAAAATTCAGTTGAAGGAGATTGATAAAGGGAAGGAAATGAATGAAGAAGTATGGTGTGTTACATGTAGAAAGGAGGGTCATCATAAGAATGAGTGTCCAACCTTTTAATATTATTTGGCTACAAGAGCCTCGAATCCCTTCGCCCAAGGAGGAGGGGTATGGTGTGAGATATGCAGAAAAATAGGTCATCACCCGAATGCTTGTCCTTTGAAGCATAAGTATCATAGCACTGCAAAAAATTTACTTTGTAATTTTTGTAAGTCAGTAGTACATGACGAAAAGGATTGTCACACACTCAATCTAATGAGAGAACGCACCGCAGATGCATATAGATTTCAAGGTGAAGAAGGATCAGAAGGAGGGGTATCGCAATATAATAATCCAAAGGGATATAATCAATGAGAAAGAGGAGGATTCATAGGTTGGGGAAGAGGATTATTTGGTAGAGGAAGAGGATTGATGATTTCTTATAACTATAATCATCTTGGGATTTTGGCACGAGACTTTCAGAATCCTTTTACAACGTGCACATACTGTAAATAGTTGGATCATGTGACATAATATTTTCTGCAGTTGATCCCAAAGTGGCAGGAAAAGAGGAACCCGAATGTTCAAATGATAGCAGTGGAAGAGTGCAACGATAGACAAAGGGTAGAAACAGTTACATGTGAAGGAGAAAGAATAGGAGTTGATGCAATGGAACAAGGAATTTGGACTGACCAATTGGTCAGGAAAGTAGCATAACCTCCATTGATGTTTAATCCTCAGAAAGAAAGATACACATACAAGAAAGGAAGGAAGGAGTTGCTAGAAACATAATGGGTAGAATCAACTTTGCAACATGTGTATGATAGGCCACCTGTGTATGACATTCATCTATCCTATGACCACTCGATCATAGAAAGGCCAACTGAGAAGGTAAGTTCTCTAAAAAAATTCTTAAAGAGTTGTTTAGAACTAATGAAGGATGAAAATAAAATAAACACGTTACACGAGATGGTGGAATAGTGCACCCAAGATAAAGAAGAATGTGTTGCACAACGAGAAGTGAACCATATATAGCGCAAGAAAAGGAAGAACAGGGAATTTCAACTTAATGCATAGGTAGGAGACTATAATATGGATAATATCATCTTCGATCTAGGATATGATGTGAACGTCATTATGAAGAAGACATGGGAAATGATGGGAAAACCAAATTTGATCTGGTCACCGATTCAATTGAGGCTATAAAACCAATACACAATTGTTTTGATTGGAAGACTGACAGGGGTGAATGTTAATATTGATGGAGTGCACAACACAACATACTTTGAAGTAATCAAGATAATAGATTCTAGTAAACCTTACCCAACGTTACTTGGACTCGATTGGGATTTCGATAACCATACCATTCTTGATATAAAAAAGAGAAAAATGATCTTTGAAGTAGAATACTTAAGAGTTACTGTGCCATTAGATCCCACAAAAGGAATATTATATGTGGAATTGGTAAGGGGAAAGAACTCTAAAACCTTTATAATGTGATTTTGCAGATGGATGACTATATTAATCCTACTACTAAGGGTTTACTTAGTTGGTAAAGTATCATTTTGTGTGCATCATATTCAGAAGAAGCCATGAAACATTGGAAATGGAGGTTACATAAAGTATCTACAAGGATATGTGCTCGTATTACCCACACATTGAGTTGGATTGGAGTTGAGGTACGTGATCCTTCAAAGTATGATGGACTAACAGATATAGATTCTTTTGCAAAAGAATTTGAATTGCAGTTATCTAAACAACAAAGATTGTTATCTTTAGATATTGTGTTGAAAGTGACTCCTGTAAGATGGTGGGTTGCGCATAAGGATGTAATAGAGAATTGACATAAATGCATAAGGTTGTTATGGGTCAAATTTGGGACATGAACTGAATATATTGTGCAGAAGTATACTAGATTGAGTTGTCCTATAGATCATCTTAAACAATGCCTTGTGACATGGAGCTTAGTACCTAAGAAGGAATGGATTCACTTGTTTGTACACACTCTGGATGTGATCTCGAAGAACTAGTATATAGAACTGGAAGTATGCAGAGGAACCACAGACTAAGAAGACTTGAATCACAACTTCAAGGTAACTTTCAATTTTGAAGGTGATGCCCCTTCGGCAGACACAACCCTGCATATTATCAATAATAATATCTTTACATTAGAAGAATCGATGATACCAACACCCTTATTTAGTGTGCCCAAATATTTTGTGACTGTTCAAGAGTTTTTGGAATGTTGTAACATTATTGGAGAAGACTAGGAGGGCGAAGACTAGAGGAACCTGCAAATAACAGATACCGAAGGAGAGTGCATGTTGAGACCTAACTTTTCACCCCTACCCATCCTCTCTCATTTCCCTATACCTTCATCTAAATCATTCCTCTTATGGTTGGTTAAATCGGTTTCCCATTACTAAATGACTCATCTTTTTATCATTATGTTTCTTGATTGATTCTTTGCACCAATTATTTTTGTTTTATTGAAGGATAATTGCATGTCATGGTTTGGGTTCAAAATAATTCTCATCATGTTTACCATTGATTGAGCGTGTAGTAGGTCAACTAAGTCCTTTATATGCATAGGAAACATCCAAAAAGAAAGATGAAGCAATCCATTTCAGGCTTATCTTGTAATAGAGATATTTAAATTGTTGATAGTCGAGATCTAACAGTCAATTAAGATCGACGACTCTTGTGCATTCGTAGTTTCAAAACCATGGAAGTTTTAACCAAAAAGCATATGAAGTTTCACTCTAGAACATTATCACTCTGGGATATTTCAATCCATAACAAATGAAAATATCCAAAGTGTCAGAGATATGAAGCGTCGGAGCCCCAAAGTGCCAAAGTGTCGAAGCACCAGAGCCCCTTTCTCATAATTTATTCTTCAATTGACGTGTCATATGCCACCTGTCAGTTGATTCTAGATGACATGTGGCACTCATTTCAGGCATTTTGGTTATGTCATCTGTGTTATTTCAAGTGACATGTGCCACTCTCTTTTTATGACATGTCATCGATTGTGAAAACATGTCACCATGTCACTCTGGAATATCATCACTCTGAGAGATTTCAATCCAGAGAAAACACAGTTCCACGAAGCTACGAAGAACCGAAGTGTTGAAGTGTCAATGGGCCAGACTCCCCAAATTCCCAAAATATGATGCCACGTTACTCTGGGAGATCGTCACTTCGGAATATTTCAATTCAGAGCAAACATAGTTCCCCGGAGCTCTAGAGCTCCAAAGTGTGGAAGTGTTGAAATATTAAAGGATTAAATTATCTTAATCTCTGGTGAATTTTCTTAAGTGATAAGCATTGGTTAATGACTTCGTTTGTTCAGTCATTTGGGAGATATTTATATTCTTCATTTGAAATCTCTCAAATGTTGAATTGTCGAAGTGGCTTATCCTCATTAACAGACCACAACCAGTCCATCACTAAGAAAGACAAGAAGAAAGGGTTGGTTACGATCATACGAAGGAGTGCTTGAAAAAGTTGCCAACACACCTAGTTGTCTCCCAGTGGCCTCCAATAGTGTGCATGGATACTGGTGCTCAATACATAACTCGGTTCTGTCACTCCTAGTCAGTTTTTGTCAAATATTAGTTTATTCCAGCATATGCATCAGTCTAGTTTTTTGCGAAGTAGTAGTTCTTAGTTGTTTAACTGTAAGACTCTTTTAGATTAAAACATAATAAGTGGTCATTTTTGTTTGATATGATCCACTTATTTTTATTAATTCAAGTTCGAAGTATACATTACCATACTCCAACATTATTTTATTTAAGTCAATAATTTGTTTTCCAACTGATAGTGTAGAGTTAAGCCTTAGTTCCAGATGGTCGAGAGCCTCTACATCTTTGATAAATAGGCAATTTTTGTATGTTTGAAAGGTTTGTTTTTTGGGAAAAGAAGATCAATACATCAGTTGGTTGAACTTGTTCTATGCGTGGATTAAATCTCTCTACCTGGTGAATATACTTTTCATGACAGTGTTTTTGCCCAAATCTTCATCTGTTTTTTTTTATCTTATCTTGAATGTATTTTTTGATATGTGCAAAGTACATTTCATTTCCTTTAGCTAGTGTATAACTTATCTTTACTAATATGCAACCTGTAAAATAGCTAATTCTTTGGTGAAGATTTGTTTTTATTGAAACCTATGGGAGCAATTGTGTTTTTGATACATGTTTAATGTCTTGAAATGATATTTTAAGTATTAAACTTCTTGTAGTAGATTATTCATTGAGTGGTTCATTTTTTCCCTTTCTTTTTACCTCTATTATTTCACTTGTATGTCATTTGTGTGCCACCATCCAAGGAGGACCCTCATCCATATCATTTTTCCAACCACACCATGCTCTTGTCTTGGTAAAACCAACCCTCTAACTGACCAACAAAATAAAAAACCAACCATTCTAAACTTGAGGTGGCCAAGTTCTTCCCTTTAGCAGTTAGGTGCAGACTTTAGGACCAACATATTCTGGTGCCATTTCCGGGGAATGAAGAAACGAAACATATTTCCCTAGGAGAACGACAATTATCAAATCTGGCCTTTGATGGTGAACAAAGATCATACACATTCATACTGCCATCTTTCACCTAGTGACTCCATTGAGTACACTTCACAAAATAATTATTGGCTCCCATAAAAGGACTCAAGAGATCCAAATATGAGTACATCAAAGCCACTAAGGCTCATCCCAATCCTGAGAAGGACACAATAGTCTCTGATCTAGAAAGGAAACTAAGAAAATCCACATTATCTCAAAGATATACCTCATCCCTCAAGGGTAAATTTGCACCCAAAGAGTCCACTTTTCTTCATTATCACAAGTAGCTTGAATTTGATATCGAATCGCAATTCCAAGGACTCTTAGATTCTTTTAGCCACTGCCTCCACTTCATCATATAGTCCAACATCCACCCCTGAATCTCCAATCAATCCTCATATTCCTATTGCCCAAACAATGGTTGTTAACAGGATGGATGCCATAATTGTTGCCAGATATGCACCCCTAGTTTTGTTTGTAGGCTTACATGCACTCTCGGCCACATATTACATGAAATATTTTCCAAGATATAATGGGGAAGGGGATGTCACTTCCGAGGAACATCTAGTAGCCTTCTACAACTTTGCAGACAACTTCAACATTGACTATGCAGATGTGTGGATGAGGTTGTTCGTACAAATCCTCAATGGGGAGTCAGGAAATGGTTTCGGGATCTCCCTCTAGCCTCCATTATAGATATTGATTCGCTAGATGAAGAGTTCATAAAGAAATGGGGAGATATAAGAGATTATATGTATTAATTAGCTGAGTTTGGGGCCCTTAAGAGAAATAATGGTGAGCCTATTTCATACTTTACCAAGAGATTCAATAAGATGTATGGTAGAATCCTAGAAGAGATCAAACCACTTTCTTCTGTTGAGAGAGAGAAGATCCACCACCTTGTTTGCCATGCAAGGAGCAGCCATTGAAGTTGAATCCAACATCTTGGCATCATACAAGTCAAAGACTAAATCTAATAAATACAAGAAGAAATAGAGAGAGGATTCCCCTGCCTCCTCTAACCCAACCACATCTAATCCCAAACTTAATGAAATGACCAAAACTTTGAAGGATTTGACATCTGAAATAGATAAGTTGAAATGGGAATCTAAATAACCAAATAGAGCTTTTCAAGGGGTTGGGAATAGAAATCCCAACCAGTTTAGAAGGTCGAATGATGCCCCTTAGATAATGTAGAGAGAGAGGAGGAAGGCTGATGACCAAAGAGTAGTACCTCCTTTCTAAAACAATTAGATTGAGGAGATGGAGGTATATAGTGATTTTGTGGATGATGTTTTTGTACTTTTCAATGAAACATATTTTTACACCAGTCACTTAATGCAAAAATATTATGAGGGTAGCACAACTGTCAAATCAGTTTGATATTGAGATAGTGGAAGAGGGAGTTATTCAAGGCTAGCTCCAAAATAAATATGACTTCAGGCCTAGAAAAGGCACTCCTAAAGGCACCAACTCTAATCAGAACATAAAAACAAAGGTTCCTCCCAAGCCAAATCCATGCAAGGGTGCATTCGCTCAAGCTCACCATCCTCCTCCATTTAAAAAAAAATCCCCTGAAGTAAAGGAAGTTTATAGGCCACAAGCATCTTTCATCCTAGAGCATGAGTTGAGAAAGATCAATATCCATGTACCTCTATCAAAATTGTTCAAAAATGAGCCTCTCAAACAACCCATTATGAAGGTTTTGTATCCACCTACTTCTGTTGTAACTTCTGGTGTAATTAGTCTTCGGGATGAGAACCCAACCATTAATGTGGGCCCACATATATTTAAATTTCCATAAAAAGATCCTACATAACTATCTCATGGACTCAGGTGCCTCACACAATGTCATTTCTAAAGTTGTTATGGAAGAACTAGGTATGGAGATCACTAAGGCCTACCAATACCTTTACTCCTTTGACTCCAAAAAAGTCAATTTTTTGGGATTAATAAAAGATATGGTGGTTTATTTGGCACAGTTACGCATGAAGAGTGTAGTGATGGAAATCATTGTGGCTGAAATTCCCCCCAAGTTTGGTATGCTTTTTGTCTAGGATGTGGGCCAAGAAGGTTGTAGGATCATTACAAATGGACCTCACATATTCCACCATCCCTGTTTTTTGGGGAGAACACAGGAGGCTATACAGGGAGTTCATATCAGCATACATCATCAGTGACCATCAAAATCCAAGCACCCATCCAATTTGTGCTATTGAGGATGAGATCAGGTCATCTGTTTTTCATTTAAATAATGAGGAACCAGAAATTACAGTCAACAAATGCAAAAATCAGTGTTTGACAGATCAACAGAACAAAGTGTGGAAGATGTATTTCTATGGATCTTCATCAAAAGAAGGTTATGGGGATAGTATAGTCCTGATTTCCCTTGCAGATGAGAATATAACACTCTCTTATAAGATGGAATTTGATACTACTAACAATATAGATGAGTATGAAGCTTTGGTACTTGGATTGAGGGCTTCTATAGATATGGCCATTGAAAGTTTGTAAGTATTTGGTGATTATGACTTAATCATAAATCAATTCAAAAAAATTTATCAATATAAGAAACATAGGCTCAAACAATATAGGAACGAGGTGTCGGACCTGGTTGACAATTTCTTTCTGGCATTTAATATCTCCTCCATTCATAGAGAGGCAAATTAGAACGTAGATTCTTTAGCATTGGTTGCCAACACCTTCAGACCTCTGATTGGACTAAATATGAATTATAAAGTGGAATTCATACATAGGACAGCCATACTATACAACATAAAGCACTGGAAAGTATTTAGCAATGATTTGGAGCTGCAAATATTTTCTACAAACCATTGAATAATTCTCCAATATATCAATAGATCAAGAGGGTGAAGATGATGAAGCGGCTTATCAACAAACATCTCATATGTTGAATAAAGTGGCTAGCCACAACATTGTGGAGCTTAAAACAAACCACATCCCTAGGGGTCTAGTGCCACTGGAAAGTTTATTTGATATTCATGATGTCTCAAGAGAAGCTGCCATAAAAAATAAAGAAGAGGAAGTGATGGACTGCAACATTGGGACTGCTAAAAATCCCAAAATAGTCAAATTATCCAAGGCACTACCTCTAGAACAAAAAGACAGGTACGTCAGACTCATGAAAAAAAAAGTATATTTTTTCATGGTCGTATGAAGATATGAAGACATTTGACACTGACATCATCCAGCACATGATCCCTTTGAAGGTTGGTTCTAAGCCATTCAGATAAAAGATCGGGAAATTTAATCCCATGTTGATGTACATAATTTAAAAAGAGTTGAAAAGAATGCTTGATGCCAGAATTATTTTCCCCTTAAGGTACTCACATTGGGTGGACAACTTGGTACCTGTGAGGAAAAAGAGTGGGGAAATACGTTTTTTTGTGGATTTCCGAAATCTCAGCAAGTGTTCCCTAAAAGACAACTACCTCCTTCCCAATATGGACCATATTTTTCAAAGCGTAGTAGGTTACCATAGGATTTCTTTGTTGGATGGGTACTCTGGTTATAACCAGATAACAATACGTGAAGAAGAAAAAGGAAAAAAAAACATTCACCACACCATGGGGGAAATTTATGTGCGACAAAATGCCCTTTGGGATGATGAATGCAGGGGCCACCTTTCAGAGGGATATGGATGTAGCCTTCGTGGGGGAGAAATACAAATTTATGGTTATATATTTGGATGACACCACCATTTTCTCCAAATCAGATGATGAACATTTACAGCACCTTGAGCAGATTTTCCAAAAAATGCAGAAGGTATGGGATTTCTTTGAATCCCAGGAAGTTCCACTTTGTTATGCCAAAAGGTAAAATCCTAGGTCACATCATATCACCAAGAGGTATAAAAATAGACCCTAAGAGAGTGGAGGTCATTCAGAAAATTGAAATCCCTGGAAATAAAAAGTGTATTCAGTCTTTTCTAGGCAGAATAATGTGAGATCGGAAGAGCGTCGTGTAGGGAAAGAGTGTAGATCTC
>CBVK0100069202.1:0-15001 GCA_900067695.1 Picea abies
AGAGCAAGAATTGTTCTGAGGCATCTGGCTTAGAGACTCCCAAGTAATATGAATATTAGATAGGGGGAGTCTATGCGATCGCTGTGACAGACCAAAGAACCATCATTCAAGCAACTTGCAGAGTTTGAGAAGACAGATTCAGAGCAATCAGTTAGCAGAAGTACAGTTTGATAGATTAATCAAGACTTCATGATAGTATAGTGATAAATGGGTTAGCATTATGGACAGTTATGCAAGTAGAGTCTTGGACAGAGATGGATTTGTAAGAACACTTAGCAGGTTTGGGCAAATATATGATAGTGGACGAGAGCATGGATTCATAGATTGGTGCAGATAGTGGTTCAGAGACAAAGGAACATTATCATAATGGATGATAATTACACAGGAAATGGCTCGAAAAATGTTAATGGATTCCAAATTGACAGATATTTTTTGGACACATGCAATGCATACATTAGTTCACATTCAAAACAGAGTAATGCTTAGAAACAACAATGACAAAACTCCCAACGAACTATGGAAAGGAAGCGCAGACAACAACCTCTCCATCAAGGTAACTCAAGGTAATATTTTATTAATTGAAATTTATGTTGATGATATTGTTCTGGGAGTACTAATGACAGGGTTAAGCCAGAAATTTTCAAAGGATATGCAGAATGAATTTGAAATGTCATTACTTGGAGAACTATCCTTCTTTTTGGGTCTTAAGATATGTCAAAGAAACCAAGGAATTTTTATTTCTCAAACTAAGTATATCAAAGAAATGCTAAAGAGGTTCAGAATGGAAGATTGCAAACTAGTTACCACTCCTATGCAAACCAGTTGCAAGTTGAGCAATGATGATGATTCAAAGTCTACAGACCAGAGGCAATACAGGGCAATGATTGGTAGTTTACTATATGTGACAACATCCAAACCAGATGTAATGTAGGCAGTTGGACAGGTGGCATGATTTCAAGCAGCACCAAAGGAATCAAATGTATTAGCAGTAAAGAGGATTTTTAGATATCTCAAAGGAACAAAAGAGTTTGGATTGGTATCCAAAAGGAAAGGATCTATCACTTATTGCCTACACATATGCAGATTGGGTAGGTTGCATTGATGACCGACGAAGCACCAGTGAAACAACTTTCTACTTGGGTGAGTGTTTAGTATCTTGGCTAAGCAAGAAACAATCATCAATATCCTTATCTACGACCGAGACATAGTATATTGCAGCAACAACATGTTGTACACAAGTTCTATGGATGAAACAAACTTTGACAAATATAAAGGTTGAGTATGACGAGCCCATTCCAATCTATTGTGATAATACAAGCACCATCAGTATCTCAAAAACCCAGTGATGCACTCCATGACGAAGCACATTCCGATAAAGTATCACTTTCTACGGGAACAAGTTGCAGAGAAGAACATCAGAGTTGAATATGTGGGAACAAAAGAACAAGTGGCATACATATTTACAAAACCGCTTGCACAGGTAGCCCTTGAGTATCTATTACACATCAAAATTACTCACTTTGATGATGTCTCATTGTCATTATCGCAAGTGTCACAAAAATCATATTGTCATCTCGTCGATGTCACATCACAAGAACACTTGAGATATCCTATAAGACTAGTTAAAACAAGGAAATATGTCATTTGGCAAAGAGTAAAAACTTTTTCCTTGAGGAATCACCATCTTTAAAGCATTTTTGGAGGTCGACGCTCCCCTGCCCACTTGCAGGGAGTGCTAGTGCTTCTTGCCCTCCTATCAAGGAGCGTTGCAATGCTCTGTGGCCCACTTTGAGGGAGCACTGAGCTATTGAGGAAATCATGGGACAAATCCCCCTTATCTCTGAAGTCAGCTAAGAAATATTCGAGTCAGTTTGGCTCGAATCCAATACCAAGGCTGGATCTAAGGGGAGTTCCACAATTGATGGAGTAATATCCTCAACTTATCCCAAGAATCTCTAAGGTGGTTAGGCCTCTCAAATCCTATATAAGGAGGCATTCTCATGGTAAAAGGGGGAGAATAATATGTGAAAAGTATCGTCATTTTGATTGTGGATCATTCGAGTAAGGGGTTGGACAAGGAGAGCTTGGTGAGGCTGCTACATCTACATCTACACTTTGTAAGCACATTATTTTGTTCTTATTAATAGATGTGCTTGGCCTGTTTCCTTCAAGATTGTGTACATTTGCATGCACTTGTCTCTTTTTGGATAAATCTAGCTTTGAACTAATCATGGTAGAATAGAAAGTATGCTTTGTCTTTGATGTTTATGGGATTACAGGGCTCATTAATGGACTTGGAGATCAAGTGCCACTTGGACTGAGCGAGGACAAACTTCGTAAAAAAGGTACCCATACTTTTTTCCTCTTCTCTATTGATTAGCTTAACTATGTTTAAAGGAAAGTCAGTGTTCAACGTTAACACTTTTCTGTCTTTGTCATATGGGTCTAAGATCCAAGATGGAATTCACTTGTCCGCAGAGGAATTTTCCTACGACAGAATTTTGTGACTCCACTGGGGATCGACATCGATTTGTCTTTCCTTGGATTGTCCCTACCCTTTTCCCACCTTTTAGATCAGTTTTACTGTTTGTTCATGATCCATTACCTTTCTCCCATCTTCGCTAGCAATTTCACCAATTTATGTGCATTCTGTGAGTTTTTCTGCATTTTTTGGCTATGTTTTTTAGTTTTTGGGAAGATCATCGCCCCCCTGTAGGCAATATCAGAGTGCTAGCGCTCCTCTACATTGATTTACAGAGCACTGCAACGCTCTATGCCCTTGAGACAGGGAGCGTTGGTCTCTTTCTTAGAAGATTTTTGCCTTCTTCTGCTCAAATATTTTCATCTTGTTTTGTGGAAGTATTTACCCAGACTCTGTATGTTGGTTTGTGAAGTTCTTTAGGTTGAGATTTGGTGCTGATCACTCCCTGTTGTCTTGATTGGAGCTTGAAACTTTTTCAGAAATGTGAAATTTCCCTTTCTAGCTACTTGTTTTGTCAGGACAATTTGAGTTTTTTCTCTTTCTCCCTGTCTTTTCTTGGATTCTTCTCTGCATTTTCTTGTACTCATCGAATGTTTGTCAGTTTTTGAATGCTTGATTGAGTTCTTGTTAGATCAAGTTTCTACTTGTTTTCTTACAATTTTCATTGCTTTGAGTGCATGCTTTGTTTAAAACCTTTGTCGCTTCATGTATTTTGCATCTGCATATGACTCTTTCTACTGATTGAAAGTTGTGGAGCATTGAAGGATTTGTATTTACTTTATTTATACATTAGAATCAAACAAAGAAGATAGATTCATTCTTGCTTTTGGGTAGTGAAACTAGATTGCATTTGAAGTAGCGAAATTGCATGGTTTTTGACATTTCGAGACATTGCGCATCTGGGAATGATAAACGTTTTCTCCTTCTCGTAATATAGCTTTCATCAAAGTGAAATATTTGCATTCTCATTTCTTTGAATTGTTTAGAGTCGGTCAAAACATCTTTTAGTCCACACCATTTTCCTCTTGAGTAAACAACAACCTTAAAAAATCAAGCGCTAAACTAAAATTTATTAGACATTTTATATTTTCTAGTAGCAAACCGACATTAGCTTAGGGTGTAGGGCTTTGGAATAGGTGTGAAGGATAACTTTCCAAAGCTGTAAACAAACATAGAATCTTGAGCTAGGGAGTGGTGAAATCCATTTACTACATTTTGTCTTGGGAAGCCCTTCTAACACAAGGGTCAATTATGAGGTCGCATTAGGGCCGACAAAGCTACTCACCCTACTTTGTTGGTCTTGGTGTAGAGATTGCGTGTATTATTGGGGGTCACTTGAGGGTATACCCACGATTATGTGTGAGATCCTCTCGAGTCGATTTCGGGCTAGATACCCTGCCTTTGCACGTGTATCGGGTTGTCGATTATTTCCCCATGCATCATTGTTGTAGTTGGTAACCTTAGTAGCCTATCTCTTTAGGGTGTTTACACGAGGTGATTGTGGAGGGGCAATTCTTCACGGTACCCGGAATCGACGTTGGCCAAACTCACTCAGACTCCTTGGAGGGTATACCCAAGATTATGTGTGGGAGCTTGCACCAGGGTGTAAGTCCGTTAAGCAGGTTGTCAATGTAACTTTTCCACCCGCTCTATCTCAGCCCCTTCTTACAGCCCCTTCTTACATTGTTCCCGCGACGTTGGATTTCATCACCAACTAGTGCGTTCATTGTGAGAAGGTTTTGTTTGTTTGCTTGCTTCCTAGAATTCTAGTTTGTGTTGTTTATTTTCCCTAGCAGAGTCTAGGTTGGATCTTTGTTTAATGGCGTCAGTTCCTAGAACTACCAATGGAACAACCCATGCTCCAGGGGAACCTTTTGTTTTTCCTTCTTACGGAAACGTTGGTCCTCCTTACATCGTTACTTTGAGCCTTCCAGGTCTCATAATTGGGTTACCAGTATGGTTGTTTTCCACTCCGGTAATCTCGAATGCAACAAGTGCTTCAGATGTATGCACCCCACCCACACATTAACCTCATGTCGACCTTTCTCCTTCTTCACCCATTAGGTCTCCTTCCCTTTCTCCTTCTTCGCCTAATGAAAGCTCTAAAGCGAGTAGCTAGGTTGATAAGAAGAAGAAGAAACAGAAAGAGAAGAAGAAGAAGAACCAGAAAGGGACCAAACCTCCAACTATATCAGATGTTGGATCCAAGCAACCAACTACTGTTAATCGTACTGGGAGCGTTGATGAGGTCGATACAACTACAATGAAGAATCTGAAACCCAAATTCCCTTGCAGTCTTTGCAAGGGTGACCACTTTCTGAGGTATTTCCCTGGTCTTCCCAAGGTCTTAGAAATGTGGTCTTCCACGTCATCGGCCCTTGCTGGACATGCTGGTGATGCCCCGTCAATTAGTGACGTTAAGGTTGGTAAGAAGAAGACAACTGTAAAGTTTCATCGCATGTTATGTGAACTTGATCATTACTCTCACCTTTGTCCTTGTATGGACGAGGCTTCTTCTCTTTTGGAAAAGCTTCAAATTCCAATTAGTTATCGTAAGATTCTTCCCAACCCATCGTTAGTTGATGGTATGGTCAATCCGGTTCCATCCCCGGTCAGTCCAGTTGATTAGGTGGTCAATCTGGTTTCATCCTCGATTGAACCACTAACCAAAGTAGTTGATGTAGTTCCATCATCGATCAGCCCCACTTTTCATCTGAAATGTGAAGCCTAAGTGACTGATCTAGTCCCTTCATCAGTCAGTCCCACCCTCCATCCAAAGAGTGCCAAAGTGGTTGATCTGGTTCCACCATCGATCGATCCCACTCCTCCCTTGAGGACTGCCAAAGTTTACATCATCGGTCAATCCCACTCCTCCTCTGAAGAGTGTCAAAGTGGTCGATCCGGTTCCTCCATCGACCCCATTCTCCCCTTGGAGGATAAAACCCAAGTGGTCGATCTAATCGCATCATTGGTCGATCCTACTCTCCCTCTAGAGAGTAAACCCGATACTGCCCACATTTTTCTCATTGATATAGAATCTACCATGTTGGGGGGCATTCCTCCTTCTCTTGCGAAACCCCCTCCAAGTAATGAGGTGATCCTTTTTTATTGGGGTGCGCTAACTGGACCTCGTCTTCCCTCTCACATTCCTTTCAAGATTATAGTACAGGTTTGTGGTTGGGATGTTCCTTAGACGCTGATAGATGAAGGTGTGTCCATTAGTATTTTATCCTCTATTTCTTGGAAAGCTTTGGGTGATTCTCAGCTTGTACCAGTTACGCAGAATCTGTTAGGTTTTAACAGAAGAACCAGTCACCCTTTAGGAGTCCTTCCTTAGTTTCCTGTAACTTTGGGAGGGGAAATTGTCTTTATTGATGGTATGGTAGTCCAGGACCCCTTGGATTTCGATTTACTCCTTGGGCGAGATTATGTTTATGCCATGAAAGCTATTGTGTCCATTTTTTTCTGTGTGATATCTTTCCCTTGCGATGGAAGAATTGTGGCTCTTGATCAACTTTCATGTATTGGTCCTCACTTGATTACCAACCCAATTACCTCCCTAAACGATTCTTATATGCAGACAGTATCGCCCCCGCCACAGGTCAATTATGTGGCGTTAGCTCCCATGCCTTTAGCTGCCGATGAAGATGAACCTCTCACTGTAAGCTCAACCTCTTATGAATTAGATCCAGTAGTTGACATGGTGGTCTCTTCGATAGGGATATTAGAGCCAGATCTCCCTACCCTCATTGAGGTCGTCGACATGTATTCCTTACAGAGAGCTTCTCTTCCATCTAGTGAAGATCTCTTAGAAGCCATGATTGACGTTTGTCCCTTGACATGTATTCCTTCCAGAGCATTATCCTCTTGGAAGCCATGATCAAGAATCTACGAGCATATTTTTCTTCACTGTGGCAAGCTCATTAAAAAATTAAACAGAAATCTAGGGATTGAACCCGAAACCTTGAGCATAATTTTCCTCTCTGTAGCAAGCTCGTTAAAAAATGAAATAGAGGTCTTGAGCATAGTTCTACGAGATGTCGAGTTGAGTCTTTCATTAGGTCTTGTTTTTGAACCTTCATTTCATCTGCCCTTATCCTTTTTCTTCTTCTAGTAAACAAATTGGTGACAACCTCAAAGTCGGTGAATGAATTGAAGCTTGGGGGGCATGTCTCCAGCCTTTGATTATAATTTTGAAGTTAATCTCCTAGCTTTTCAAGCCCAGGGCAGAGTACCAACCATCCATGGGTATCCCTACCTTTGGAAATTACGTTGGGAATTTACAGGCATAGTTTAATTTTGTTTCAAGCTTTTGTAAAAATGAAACCAATACTGAGCTTAGTCTTTGATCTTTCTCCTGCTCGTAAATACACGAGAATGTAACTGAGTAGACTTTTATCACTTTTTTTTTCAGAGTCGTAAAGGTTATACGAAAAATGAACCCCCTAGAGTGTCCTTTAAGCTCTTTTCAGACTCTCTAAACATGAAAAGATTGTCGAGTGATATTGCTTCCTTTCACACTCGTTAAAAGATTTGAAAGGGCATCTTTCGAGTGGTATTTTATCTCTTCTTCGGCCTTGCGAGACTAAAATTACGAAAAAGGACAACCCTGGAGTCGCCTTTAAGTTCTTTTCAGACTCTCTAAACATGAAAAACCACTGAGTTTTCCTTCTCTAGACTCGTTAAAAATCACACATTGAAGGACCCATATGGGACCGAACCCTTACTTCTTTAAGTTCGTTAAACAAAAGAAGAATAAATTACCAAAGGTGAGTTATACCGAGCATGTGTTATCCTCCTGGAGCTCGTAAAAAAAGCAGTTTTTGAAAGCATCACAGGTCACTCTTATGGTCACCCTTGAACACGACACATTGTCTTTTTAACCAGCTGAACCTCTGCACTGAACTAATCCTCTGGGCTTCTTTACTCCTTTGGGTCACCCGATGAAAGTCACAGCATCCATTGCATCATGTTTTGGTCCATGTCGTGTTTATGTCGTTTGTGCCCCAGTGTTCAAGGGAAGTATCCACTTCAAAGGTCAACCATCACAAATTTCCCATTTCAATACCCATGTCAGTCCATTCTCATTTGATCCACCAATTTACATCTCTGTGTCAATTCGTGTTGTTGATGGGGGATACATCAAGGCCCTCCTTCGACGAATTTGTTCCTGTCGACTTTAGCACATCATCTGAGAATTAGACTTAGAAACCAGTTAGTACCTTGGGATCTACATGCCTCAATGGCAGGTCTCCTCACTTCCGATAGTGGGTTTACATCATTTACCTATGATCGGATGATTCTATTATCACTCCAAGAAACCCTTTGTGGTTGTAGACCAAACGTGCTTGGTAACTTAAGAATATGGTAGATTTGTATGCTTGGAACAATAAGATAAGTCAATAGCTAATGAAAGTAACCACTCATCATGTATTTGAATAAAACAGTGCTTTTAGAGAACAATAATCAGACAACATAGTTGAAAAAAGGGGATGAAGAATACTAGTCCAGATAACCAAATACAACCATATGCAGGGTCATACGAGACAACAAGAAATTCTTTAATCCAAGTTTATGAGCTTAATAAGAAGATGACAGTTCTTAAAAGCTAAACTAAACTGGAGTAAAGTGTAGAATCATGAAATATATGAAAGAATCTGATATTGAAAACAAAAGAGGACTATGATTCTATTATCAGAATAAGAAGTCAAATTCAATGGCTAGAAAATGTCTCTTAGATTGAACCTATAGTGCTCCAAATGTCTTTGAAGCTATGTAATAACTAAATGATTGTAGCTCTGAGGTAACTTGGATGTTGTGGACATCAAAGAGACAATGCATGCTATAAGTTGTGTTATCACTCCAAGAAACACCTTAGGGTTGTAGACTAAGGATGCTTGGTAACTTAAAAATAATGTGTAGATATGCTTGGAACAATGGGGTTTTTAATGATCAGTGTAATAGACAACTCATCATACATCTAAAGAAACAGTTCTTTCAGGAAACAATAATTAGATCAAGTAAATTGAAGGGAGCGGATGAAGAACACTATTCTTGATTGCCAAATACAACTGAATGTAGGGCTTAATGCAAGATAGAAAGAAATCCTTTACTTCAAGTCTATGAGATCAATAAAGAGATAACAGTCTTCATAAGCTAAAATAAACTAAAACAAAGCACAAAAAGGGAAAGATGGATATTTATGATATTGAAAATGAAAGGAAACTGAACTTTTATTCTGTAAATAAGAGTTTATACAGTAGCACAAAATATATTCCCAGTTTGAACCCCCTAGTGCTCCAAATGTCTTTGGCTTTATAGCCTTACAAGATGAAATCTAGATCCTTGAAAGATGGATTAGATTTACTAAAAATAGTCAAATCAAAATAGATACAACAAGTGTAGGATGAGATCCTATAAAAATGGATCTAGAATACTAAAAATGGAAAATCAAAACAAAATAGGAAAAGGTCCTATCTAATGATCTCTAAGAGTAGTAGATTGATGATGAAGTGCAGTTTTAGCCTCCCAAGGCTGTTTGATTTGGTCCTCCAAAGATAAAATTCGAATTGGATGATGTGTCTTCAAACCCCTGATATTCTGCCTTTGAAAATGATGCCAAATGTAGTTGAAAAACCTCTTTTTGACCTTATTCCTCAAAACTAGCCTTTGAATGAGACTTGATAATTCAACAACTGTCCATTTGAAGTGGTTTCAAACCATTCAAACTCAAAAAATCCCGATCTGGGCAAAATTTCGGTTATTCTGGCCGTGACAGGCTTTCACCAACTAATTTACCCAAAAATCCACTCCTTAGCTGGTGAAAAGCAGAGCTTTCACCAGCTAACTAGCAAAATTCAAGACGAGTTAGCTAGTGAAAGCACAAATTTTTTTAAAATCAAATTTCTCAGTCATGGAGAGTCTGTTTTACATGCTTGAATAATCGATCGACATCTAGAAATCCTAAGCTTTCCAATGGTGCTTTCAAATCTGCATTTGGAGCTCGGGAAGCTAGTCAAATTTTCCCTACAAGATTAGGCATCATTCTTTAAAAAATGCCAGTGCATTTTTTATCGCTAACATCTGGCTCCAACTGGGATGGAGACCTCCCTGCGAGGTCTCCAAGAACCTGGCAGGCCCTGTGCCTTTAGTATTGGGCATGGAGTCATTCAGCCTTTACAATTTATCATCTGGCTATTTTCCAAAGTTTGTTGTTGTCTTTCCCAATCTTCTTTATCTGTAGCATGTCTGCTTCAAACTCCCCTAGAAATGTTGTTTGCACATTGACATGGCATCTGTTGTGGCAATATCTTCATTAAGAAGAAAAGTGTTGAACATAGGCAGGATGGTGAGATATGTAACCATGGTTTTGAAAATTCTAGGATAACTTCAAGCTTGAAATGAGAGTATTGCAGGCAGCTTGAGGTCTTTGACTTTTCATTTTCCAGCAGCTTCAGATACAAAGCATTTGTCTTGAGATGCCCTGGTGTGTTGAATCAAACACTTCACCCTGCTCGGTTTCTTCGAAGAGCATCATTGCACCTTGTGAACCAATGTCCATCTCTGTTTCGATCTCCATATCAATGCAAGTTGTTCAGTCATGTCATTGCCCTGAAAGGACTCTGGAAGAAGATTTTCAGAAGATAACTGATCCATATTGAATTAGAAGACTAAGCCAGCCACCTAGGTCCTCTGAAATAAAATGTACCAAAACCCAATATATATTGCCATAAATCTAGATATTGGCTGCCTAGCCATGATGGATATAGATATCAGAGATCTTCTTCCTCCTATAAGCCCATGGCTCAAAACCTTGTTAATGAATGATTAAGGGTTATAGCTTTAGCTTTTCCAGTTGAGAAGTAATCACATGGATCGGCTTCGAAGGAGAAAACATGTGATCTTTCTTTGAAAAGAGACACCTAAAACCCTTCCTAAGAGAAGCATTGGTCTCATGTCCTGAGTTGGGGAAAGCTTATAAGTGTATGACCATCTCCTTCTAGAGCTGCCATTAGAAAGCTCTCTCCAAGCAAAACCGAGTAAAAATGTCTAAAATTTTATTTATCCATTAGTGTCATTATAAGGCACTCTCTTGACATCCTAAACATCAAAACATTCTCAAAGATGCCCAATTTTTTTTCTTTAGTACGGTTCTACAGGCTGGCGGAAACTTGCACCCGCATAGACTGCTGCTAACCCCAGTTTCTCCTCAATTTGTAATAGGTGATTATATTTAGCAAGTCGCTCAGACCTACAAGGTGCACCTATATTGATTTGGCCCGTGGACAAACCCACTACCAGATCCGCAATAAAGGTGTCTTCGGTTTTGCCACTGCGATGGATTGTCATCACTCCCCATCCACATGTTTGGACATTTTTACTGCTTCAATACTTTCAGTAATAGAACCAATTTGGTTCACCTTTAGTAAAAGAACATTGCAAGATTTTTCATTGATTGCCTTTCCAACACGCTTTGGATTTGTCACCAGTAGATCGTCCCCAACAATTTGCACTTTTTCCCCAATTGTGGTCGTAAATTGTGCATAGTGAGCCCAATCATCTTGATCAAATGGGTCCTCTATAGATACAATTGGATAATCCTCAATAAACGATTCGTATAGCTTGATCAGCTCAGATCCAGATATCTTCTGGCTACCATTATTATTCTCCTCCTTGAAGTTCAAATCATACTTTTGATCCTTCTCAGTGTAAAATTCAAAAGCAGCTACATCCATGCCAATAACAACCTTGCCAGTATAGCCCGCTTTTTCAATGGCAATCTTCAATAATTCCAGGCCTTCTTTATTCTCGTGAATGTTTGGAGCAAAGCCTCCTTCATCTCCCACATTTGTTGCGTTGTTGTTGTAAAATGGAACGACCTTTAGTAACAACTGCAACTATTGAACTGAACATGTCATCTGCTAAGACCATATCAGATGCCTCCTTTGCGACCTCTTTAGTCTGAGGATCTTCCACGAATCTTTGATGTTGTGCAGATAAGCCTTCCAAGGCTGTTTAATGACTCTTGAAGAAGATGGAATTCGAATTTGCCAAGTTTGGAAAAAAACCCTAATTCAATGCCCCCAAAATAGGTGCCAAATCAACTTGAAAACCTCCTCCAACTGCTTTGCACCAAAAAGTGGATCTTAGATTGGACATTATAATTCAATATCTATCTTTAGAAAGAATTTTCAAGAGATTTGGCTGAGTAAAACTTTGATCTGAGCAAAAATACACCTCCGTTGCCTGTCTCAGGTTTCACCAGCTATTTCGCCTTAAGGTTTGCTAATTAGTTGATGAAAGCTCTATTTTTCAACAGCTAATTGGTTATAATTCCACCTTCTGCACTGGTGAAAGTTCTGTCTTGGTCAAATAACACATAAATAAACATTTTATGTTGCCATGTATAATCTCAAGTATTCATGAGCTAGCCACAAGCTGTAACTTGGAATCGTATGTGAAATATGATGTGGGATGTGTACAATGATATCATGACATAGTATTTCGATCCAATGAAGATAGTCACAATGAACTGTTCCGCCCTGCTGAGCCCGGGTTACATTCTTGTTTTCTCCAACAAATTCCCTATCTCCTGTAACACATCAATAATAGACCGTAAATCTATGCGCAACATCTTCAGACTCGGTTTGCTCATGATTGAATTCACATCTAGCAACTGGGCTAACATACAAATCTTTGACACATGTGACTTTGAAACATGCAGCTCGATGCAAATCCATCTATTCGTAGATCTCTTAGTGATCAGATGTTTTCCATAAAAACTTGTCAAATACTTACAAATCCAGTTGTGCTTACATTTATCAAACCTTGACACCTGTAGACACGTGGACTCAACTTATAGACTTAGTTGTTAGTGAAATAAAACTCATTATTTACAAAATTGCATCTGCGTCAACCATTACATGATACGCTTACAAAAATTGATAACCGACACTTGTCGATGAAGTGGATAGGATAGGAACTCCTGGTTTATGATTTAACTCAGCGTTGGGTTTTATGTGATTCTGTAGCATATCATAAGAATCGGGCTTGTGACTATAGTTTGACTCGAGATTAGGCTCGAGGACTCAGCTTTGGCTTGGGATTTATATGTTGACTCATAACTTAGGAATTAGACAACTCATAGGCTAGCTTTAGTATAATGACAGGTGGCTTTAAAAATTAAAGCTTGACTCGTGGCTTAATGTATAGCTCGATTCATGAATTTAGCTTTGGAAAATTTTATGAAAGACATACAAGGAATGACATTTATTTGTATCTTTTGCATTGCAGGTTGAGAAGCTTGGAGGTAAAGCAATCTCAGGCAAAGAGATTTTCGAAGGCTGAGAGGAAAAATGAGTCTTACAGAGAGATAGAGAGATAAAAACGCTCTCAATTTACCAGTTCATTTTGATCGCTAACAGGACCTGTGTGGCCTGTAAAAGACTATAAAGCCATATTTACACCAATTTTCTGTTGTAATCCACCCTTCCCAGGCAAGACTGCTACCTGATGCTTATCTGAAATGGTTTTCATGGTTCCTATTTTTTATTATGCATCTAGATGAACCAGATCTCGAAACCTTCTGATCTTTGTGATTGCTCTCCAAGGTTCTCTGCATCTTTAGAAACCAACCTCGAAAGAATTGGTTAAATCTGGGCAAAAATACAACCTTGCTGCCATGTAACAGGTTTCACCAGCTAATTTTCCTTGAATCCGCCCCTTTAGCTGGTGAAAAGGAAAGCTTTCAACAACTAACTAGTGGATTTCAAAACCAATAAGCTGGTGAAAACCCAGAAAAATTGCCTTGGGAAAAAATTAAATTTCTCTGAATCTGCAATAAACACCTGAGAGATTGATGGATGACTCGAGGCTGACTGAGTAGCCGCGGCATGGAGGGATGATCCAGATCGAGCCCTTAAGCGTGAAAAGGGAGTCTCTTTGCCTAATTAAGAAAACTAAAAGTAATCTACTTGCTCAAAGAAAGAGCTTATTCTTCTATCAATCCCTACACTAACCAGTAGAGGCAGATTGATCAAGTAAAACTAAATTTCCAAAGCAGCCAAGAAATTAATTGACTTGCTAATATCATGTTTGATCTTTTCCCAAAAGATAAAAGAAACCATAGATTGTGGTAATGCAATTTGAAAAGATGACAAGACCAACCTTCATCTGACAAAAATATTTTTGGATTTATGCTGCTCATAGACTCCAAATAGTCAGCAAAAGGGTCATCAAATTCACAAAGAAATACCTCTTTGGACTGCTGATCCAATTGTAAATTGAAAAGATGTTGAAGGCTGCTTTTACTAATCTCACTATCGAATTGGACGATGTGTCTTCAAACCCCTGATATTCTGCCTTTGAAAAAGATGCCAAATGTAGTTGAAAAACCTCTTTTTGACCTTATCCCTCAAAACTAGCCTTTGAATCAGACTTGATAATTCAACAACTGTCCATTTGAAGTGGTTTCAAACCATTCAAACTCAAAAAATCCTGATCTGGGCAAAATTTCAGTTATTCTGGCCGTGACAGGCTTTCACCAGCTAATTTACCCAAAAATATGCTCCTTAGCTGGTGAAAAGCAGAGCTTTCACCAACTGACTAGCAAAATTCAAGACGGGTTAGCTGGTGAAAGCGCAGATTTTTTTAAAATCAAATTTCTCAGTCATGGAGAGTCTGTTTTACATGCTTGAATAGTTGATCAACATCTAGAAATCCTAAGCTTTCCAATGGTGCTTTCAAATCTGCATTTGGAGCTCGAGAAGCTAGTCAAATTTTCCCTACAATATTAGGCATCATTATTTAAAAAATGCCAGTGCATTTTTTATCGCTAACAAATTCCACGAATGTTCGACTTCGACTCATCTATTCACATTCACTGGATTGTACTGGGGTACCTTGGGAGTCATTGACATCACTCATGATTTTCCTCTCACTTGTTAACGATTTACCTCATTGACCGATAATCAAGTGGTCTCTAACATGTTCGACATCAAAATATCTATTTACATGGTTAGATTCATACCACATCGGGATTGGTAAGAAGACCATGGGTTGTTGTTCACTCTGATATCTACTTTAACCAGGTTGTGACAAAGTTTCTTTTGAGAATACTGATATATATACTGTCACATAGATCCACTTTGTATTGGTTTGTGGCAATGTTTTGTCATCTTGTAGATCTATTGTGTATTGTTCGTGGCTACGATCAGCTCATGTCATGGTTGTATAGATCCACATTGTATCTTTGGTGGCTATACCTTTTAAGTCAATATGATTATGGATCTGTAGTGTATTTTATGGTGGCCATACCTTGAAAATATTTTATCACTCAAGCATAGGTATGCCTGCCTTGGGTTTGAAACATGTCATAACATTTTTCTGATGGTTGTATGCAACTTCTACCAGGTTCTCCAAGTCCATACCCTTGCTTCGAAAAGTTTGCAATGTTAGAAAAACAGGACCGCGGAGCAATAAAATAAAACAAATGCAGAAACAAAACACAGAAGACACACA